>CM060895.1:80300000-80562500 GCA_030762935.1 Hymenopus coronatus | reverse complement strand
CATTTAAAGCCTCTGGTTTATATGACTCCTGTACCAGATATTGCCACTATGAAAGAGCGTATCCACACTGGATCTGACCAAATATGAAACAATCCAGAAATTTGTTACAGAGTACGTTGCAGCATTGAATTTAGGATATTCATATTCAGGCTATGCTTCGAATAGGAGGAAGCACTTTGAGCAACCTCTGTAATCTTCAATTTCGTCTTTTGAACAGTAAATGATTTTCAGCTCCATATTCATATAAATCTATTTTACTGTTCTGACATTGAGAGCGGTTCCCGAAATATTTGACATCAATAAAGATATATCCCCGCTTAACAAACAATACAAGAATATGCCCCAGGGTGTTTTATCATCTCAAGCTATTCCTTCGCATTTCTTTCCCCAAAAAATAACCCACCCAACCAATTCCTTGACTTCAAGTTTTTTTTTTTTTTTTTTTTTTCAATTAACATCAACATAGAAAGCAGGAAGCTTCTGACGAGGAACCAGATATTTTTAAAATTATTGTGAACAAAAACTAAAAAAGTCCAATCCATGCATAATAACATCATTGATTTATATTATTAAAGCTGATTTGCATTGCTCTTAAATAACCTAAAGGTCAATTATTAATACAACCTGAAAAATATCAGTGCTTCAAAAATTGTATTAAATGTTCCACTTAGTGTCTCATTATGACGGAGTTTATTCTGACCACTAATTATAAACATATTTGGGTTCCATTCACATCGCTTTCTCTATACCTCTGTAACAAATTATTGTTAAAAGGCTTCTTCTATCTACCTCATCCTAATGGAGATAAACATTAGCAGAAATGGTCTCATTACTTGCTTCCTTATAAGTACAGGGGGAATAAGGGAGTACACTAGGCTAAAGCGATAGTTAAATCTTTTAAAAGCTGGTTGCCATGTGGTTAAAATCAGTTTCTTTGAATTTTTGGCAGTGTTTAACCCCGCTTTTGCTACTTGGCACCATAGGCAATGACGCTGATGATACATGGAATGAAGATGGAGCACCGGTGGAATGCGATAGAGGGAGAAACCGGAGAAGCCGGAGAGAATCCGCCCCTGCGCCCCTTTGTCAGCACAAACCGCACTCGGTCACGGCGCGGCCATTTCTTTGCATGGCCAGGAGTTCAAAATTTGCGCATGAGAAAAGTTTTAAGTATTTTCAAACTCAAACCAATATCAAGGAATATCTCGGAAATGGTCAATTCCACGAAAAAGTGTATATGGCAAAAATTGTGTGTTTTAACGAGATTTGCATCTTTTTTATATAGTAAGTTTTTGTCTAGCTCTTCGGTTTGCCTATTATGCAAAATTCAGTAAAATTCAACCAGAATAAATAGGTCTTCAGCGGCTGCTTCAAGATGTACATTTTATTTGTTATGTAAATATGTTTAATATATGGTATTATAATCAAAATTATTAGAATAATTTTTGGAAAGTCAAATTCTTCGAAGTTTTTTCTATATAAAGGGCAGTTTATTGTGGGGGGGGGGGCGTTTGCCTCAAAATCTTTGTGTCGCATCCTTGGAAGATATTAAACTTAAATTTTGTATTTCGCCGAATTTTCGTTTTTGAGTTATTGTGTTCACAGACACACGGACACACACATATCTACATAGGACCTTTTTCTAACAATGCTTTTATTTGACAACGTGTATTTCCGGTGAAATTTCGATATCGAATTTTTGGGTAGAGTGCAATATACTCTCTACCTATGTGTCCTATACCATGCAAAGATACACGAATTGTTTTTCTAAGTCTAATAATAATAACAATAATAATAGTAATAGCATAATCTTCAGAATAATTCCACTTATTGTATAAAAAAATGATATTCCGTAAAATGCTAAAAATGTTCAGGATATAAGGGTGAATAGGTTCAATGATGATACACTATTTGGCATTTACAAGCAACAGCAGTAAAAAACATATAAACTTGAATAAAATATGAAAAGCTTATCACAAAGACTAGAACATTATTATATATTCCACTCTCAAAAATGAAAATACCATTTTAAACATTAAATTGAATGATAAAAGAGCAACAAAGCTAAATATCTACAGGCAATATTCGATAACAAATTTAATTGAATGTAACAAGAGAAAGAACTCTAAACCAAAACAAAAGATTAAATGAAAAGATAATGCGAAATTAGCATTCACCAAAATAGGCTTAACATTACATACAATAAGATGTAAAATCTAATATAAAGTATCGAAGCAAGTAATTGGTACAGCAAATAGAACGCTGCATCAATGAAAGAACGCAGTCAAATTCGCTAAGACTTATTTTATGGAGCAATAAGTATAATCTTACCTATCCTGCACCCACCCGCCGTTACTTTTTAAACTCTTTTATAACAATATCGTCTTGTTATATCAACAAAGCACTCTATTTGCTAATAGGCATGCGCAGAAGAGATGGAGTACAGGATTAGGGTTCGCTCTCGGCTGCTTTCTGCTCATTTTATGCCCTACTTATTTTAATTCAGTTCGCACACACGCACGCACACACTTAAGCCTAATCTCCGGTTGAAATTCGCATTCGTAACCACACCAGGCCGCGCCATGGCGAGTGGTCTATGAGTGATTAGATCACTCGCCTCTCACCAAGGCTTAGATCCCAGGCGACCGCATGTGGGGTTTGTAGGGGACAAAGCGGCGTAGGGGCGGGTTTTTTCGGGTTTTCCGGTTTCCCACGCCATCGCATTGCACCGGTGATCCATCTTCATTCCATGTATCATCAGACTCATCACCTCCGGTGCCATATGCAGTATAAGCGTGCATTAAACACTATAAGAAAAAATAAAAAAGAAAAAGAAAGAAAAAAATAAAAAAAAATAAACATGTTGTTTTACTGAGGCTCGCTACGGCTCAACGGCCTTCCACTCGATCATCCTAATTTATTTCTATATTTTCCTTTAGTTTAAGGACACTTCCGGACATCAATCATATTCATTCAGTATCCCCAGGCGCAGAATGGAGGGGTACTTTTAATGGAGAAGTGGTACGTTAGGAGTGGTTGGTTGATGAAGATATAGAATAAGTTGTGTGAAAAGAAAAGATAGCGGTAGAAAGATGATAATCAATATGGTGGGATATGAATTGAGTGCTTAGTGATAGAAAAATATGACAGAAAGAACGTTTAATGAAAGTGATTAGGGCATTATTATTATTATTATTATTATTATTATTTTGTTTATTTAATTTTTTTTAATTTGTAACTTAACGTCCTATGGCCTGTTTGGTCATAAATGAAATTGGTGAAATGATGCTCAAATGATTTCACGATCCATGCAGCTTAAAGTTACTCGATAAGGATAAGGGAAAACCCCTTAGGAATTTATCCGGATAACTCATCCTAAGCGAGATTCGAACTCACGAGCTCTTGAAAATGAGGCAGTCACGCTATGCTACACTATCGAGACAGGCAAGACATTAATTAAAAGTAAAGAAAGTGGATTTTAATAGACATTAAATACGTGGAATTATAGTGAAAACAGTAAGAATAGTTCTTAGAAGATACTAAACACAAATTCCAATTTGGTATTTAACGGATCTGAAAACTTATACTTCCGGTGAAATCTCGCTATATATATTTAAAAACTACTATTGATACTATGATAATTCTGTCCTTTGTAATATTACAATAGATACTTCTTCACATTCTGATAAATTTTAGTTGTATTTAAATAAAAACTGACGAGTGTAATATTCTGAAAGTATGAAAAACGTTTGTGAAGAATGTTGCTTAATGAAATAGGATGCTAGGAATCAGATATATTATACGATATTTAAATGGCTGTATAGTCCAAAGGAACAGGAGGACAGCTAAATTTGATTATCTAAAGACGCTCAAGGGTTACAATAAGTATTAGTAACAGAAAAGCAATTTTCGTTTCTTTTTATGACCGATTTAGGTCCACATTTCACTTTCAGTGTCATTTAAGCTGAGGCATCTGTACAATTTGGAAAACCCGAGTATATCGTATTGAAATTTATGCCAGTTAATATAAACAATAATAGTGATATTTTTGCAATGAATCAAAATTCTAGCTTTCAGAGTGATTTAAATAATAATCTATATTTTCTAAATTTATTGCTCTAATAAACATGAGCAACATGATACATTTTAAACATATTTAGATAATAAAATCCAATGTTACAGAAAATAAATTTAGAAACAGATTTGTCTAATTTTATTTTTTTTATTAGCACTAGTGTAGAAAAAGTATTACTAAAACTCTTAATTTTTCTAAATTTAATAATATATTTATCAAAATTGGAGCATTATTACGAAAAAAATAATATGAGCAATTTCTTTTATGTGTTTTTGGAGGCAGTATAAAAATATCGAAATAAATAACTGAAAAATTGTATCGTGTGGAGCATTTTGGATATGGAAAAGTGATGGAAAAAATGTTTCCTGAAAATAACATTTAAATTTGGCACTACCTATAACTAATCATGCACCTGTCTAGAGCGTCAGTTAATTAGTATTAAAATGCGCTAAGGGAAAAAAACGTTATATTTTCTTAAAGCTTAAAATTTATATTTGATTATGAATATATATATATATATATATATATATATATATATATATATATATATATATGTGTGTGTGTGTGTGTGTGTACGTCGGAATTTTCCATTAAATGGCATGTAGAACTAATGCAAAGAAAAGGAAAGAAAGAGTACAGTACAGTTATTTTTATGGTGGATAAGAAAAAAACCAAAGTTATGCATTATAGCGGTTTATGTAGTTACGATGATAGTAATTTACATATCATATGTACCCTAAACGGTAATCACTCGTATTTTGTTGGAGTACAAACAAATACGTGGTCATTTGACGGTAATGAGGAATGTCCAAGAAAATGACATTAACGAAAACTCCTTTCTCTTTAACGGTGCATGTAAGGTAGAATTTTTTAGGTAAATCTGAAAAAAATATTGAAAATAATGTATTTACAGTTATAACCTCAATCATCAAAATATGAAGTAAGCAAAAAACCTGTTCATGTTACCTAATTATCACGTTCGCTTCCGTTAAAGGAAACGCGAATACAAAATTACGATATTTTAAACTTCAAATGTTTCAATTACATAACCGAGCAAAGTGTCTGTAACTGGCATTCAGGGTTCGCTCGCCGTCGACTGCGCACTCTGGTCCTGGTTTTTTCCGTGGTTTTCCTGAGGCCACTTAGGCGAATGCTGGGGTGCCTGTATATCTGCAACGGTTCCTTTTATTCCTTCATTTCATTTCCCTTCTTCGTCTTTCAGATCGGCGGCTGGTAGGGTTGGAGTTTTTTCAGACAGATGGACCGGTCACTTGCTCCGAATAAAACTCTCTTCCCCTGGTTGCGCCGGTTGAGGCTAGGCGCTATTGTAGATGCATGCTTCCGACGGCCTCCCGGCGCCTGTGAAACCTCCGTGACGTGCCAGGTCTGCCATCTAGTAACACTGTTAGGGACTTCCGTTCGTCTCTGTGCTCTATCCACTCCTGTATGTTGGTCTGTGGTTTCATCTCCTCTTAATCCTTCTCCCGGCGGAAGGTAGGCCGCAATAGATCAATACTTGGTCGCAGTTTCTGAGGTGTCCCCCGCCGCTAGCATGCTCATACCTCATACAGTTACGCAAACGATAAACAACACAAGATATACAATGCAGCAATTGCATGAATTGTGGTAAATGGGTCTGTAGTAGGGACGGGCAGAAAATAACATATCTGTTTCTGTAACGGAGACAGAGTAACTAGGTACCCAGTAACGGTTACCAAAGTGACGAAGATGTTACTAGTTATCTCGAGTCTAGATGATATCGTTCACGTATGTGTATTGAGATACTATTAGTAAAGCAAGGATTAATATTTAATGTTGTCTTTTTTTAGCACGTATATACATACAATGTACATAGTAACTTCCACCCAAAAATTCGATGTTGATATGTCACCGGAAATAGGTGTTTTGATATCCCCGAATACAAAAAAAATATTTAGGAAAAAGATCCGTCTGTGTGTATGTGTGTGTGCATGTGTGTGTATGTATGTGTGTGTGTGTGGACAGCATAGCTCAGAAACGAAAAGACTGTTAAATACCAAATTGGAATTTATGTTTAGTATTTTCCAAGGATGCGACATGAAGATTTTCAAGAAAATCCCTACCCCAAACTACCCTTCAAACGGAAAAAGAAATTAAAATTTTCTTTTTCTCAAAAATTGCTCTAACGATTTTGATTGAAATACCGTACATTAAAATATTTACAAAAGAAATAAAATGTATATTTTGAATTTTGTGGAAATAGAAGCTGAAGAATGTTTATTCTAGATGTGTTTTGCACAATTTTGCATAACGGTTAAACCGAAAGAGATAGACAATGACCTACCACACAAAAATGTAGATCGCAGTAAAACACATTGCTTATGTCAGGTACGTTTTTCTAGCAGAGTTGACTGTTTCCGAGTTATTCGTTGTTATTGGTTTCAATTTTATACTACTTAACTTTTCTCAAACGGCACCATGCAAAGCGAATCTAATCTCAACTGTTTCACCAACGACCAGGTTTTATGAGATTTGACTATTGCTCTAGCCAAATGCATTCCCTTATTTCCGTTCTACTTTCAAGAAAGCAAGTAATAAGACACACTCCGCTATGTCATTTCTCGATTAGCATGATGTAAATAAAATAATAATCTTTAGTAAGAATTATTTATATATGGAACACTTAGAGAAAGTAATGTGAATAAAGCACATCAGATTTTTTTCTCTTTTAGATATCCTAGCAGTTTTTCTACAATAATCTATTTCTATTGTAAATAATTTTGTTGTTAACTGATAATTCAGTCTACACGTCGAAGTCAAAGACTATAAATTATAATAGTTTAAACATTTTTTTAAAAATTATAGTTTTTTTTAGTTTGAGATCTGCTTGTCCCATAATATACCACTTGGAGTAGATATGGCATACTTTCCTGAGTTTGTCTTTGATCTTATTTCCTTCTCTTGTTTCCCCATCTTGTATAATCTTAATTGCCAGGTATTTATATCGTTCTGTGTGTTTAATTATCCCCATTTCGTCTTCCAGTACAATATCTTGATGAAAATCTCCAATGTCCATTATATTTGGAGTTATTCATATTTATATTTAGGCCTTATTTGTTGTATATTAGAATCAATTTAAAATAAGAACTATAGCTTTCCTGGCGACGTGTTAATTCAAGATCTTCTCGGGCTTCTAGCCAGGTAAAAACTTACCTGGCTAGAAGCCCGAGAAGATCTTGAATTAGAATCAATTTGTTTATAAGATAATCTACGTCTTCATATTCTTGAGCCAGAATGATTATCCGCAGATTGCAGGGAGTCTATAACAATAATAATGATAAAAATAAAATAATGACGATAATGATGATAATAATAATAAATAATAATAAGCACCATAATCACTTTTTCCCTAAGGTGCCCAACCTCTGCTCATATGAGCTAATGATATCGCCTGGTCACGTTACCCTCCTTCGTTTTGTGCATTTGTGCAAGAAGCATTTTCCCTTCATTCATGCAGTGGCGTTTAACTAGGTTCGACTTAAGACACGATGACAGGTTTCAAAGGAACCAAACTTATCGTATTCCAGAAAGAATATTTTGTTGATTAAGGGGACGATGACGATAAAATGTCTTATTTGCAGGAACCACTTATCTTGGGGTTACCGTTATAATATTAAACGACACTTTGAAAAATACCATCATACTGTACGTGCAAATACGTTTTATCAGTTATGCGATCAGTAACATCACTTCAATTTGAATATGTCAGGTAACCTGTAAATTGACTGTATTTAAATCAGCGAAGTAAGAATACAGAAACTAAAATATATTAAAACACCAATTTCGGACGACCTTTGTCCTGACAATATTGGTGCAATGACCTAATAGAATTGCTGAACACATTGCAAAGGAATGAAGTATTTTAATTAAGAGGAGTTCATTAAAGATTATTTAATTATAGCCGCCGAGGAAGTGTCTCAATGTAATAGTCACGTTTACATCAGTGAGTTTATCTCGAAAAACCGTGACTGTTTTTTGAGAAGAGTTTGATACTGAATTCAGAGTCATTGAAAAGCTTCTAAACGTGGCTTCTCTAAAACGTATACTTGTGGTGAAAATATTTTTAATGTTGTGTTAGATGTCTGTAAAGAATTATAGCTTTCTTGGGCTAAACGCGTTAGTGTTGCGACCGACGGGGCTCCATCGATGATAGGGAGTGAAACAAGTTTTATTGGCACATTAAGAACATATTTAAAGAATAAGTGACCTCTGTATTTTTGTCAATACACTCTAGCGAGGCTTTCTGTGCAGAATCAATTGCGTTTAATGATGTCTTGTCGGATTTGTGAATTGCGTGAAGTTTATTATACCATGCTCTTTTCGTCATAGGCAATTTAAAGCATTGCAAGAAGAACTGGGATCTCATTATGACAACCTCCATATTACTGTCATGTCAGTGGCTCAATCGGGGTGCCTTGTTGAGGAGCTTTTTCCAGTCTCGTGTGAGACAATTAGCTTCATGAACAAAGAATTAAGCATACGAATGTAAATTACTCATATTATGTATCATAAGCATTTCGTATAAAAACTTATATTTTCTAATTCCTAATATTTATTATTTGTAGGGCCATCACTAACTGATGAAGAATGGGTGTGTGACATTGCTTTTCTGAACAACCTGTTCCATCTTCATATCCTAAATAATTATTATAAAACACTGTATAAATTAACAGAAAATCTTTACTGTAAAGGGGAAAATATTATTGCATCTGGGGATGTAAATCTACCAAATTTAAACTGGGATGTAAAGTTAATAGGAGGCGAAACTCAAAATATAGTGACTTTTCTGGTTTGGGAACAGGGGATAATGCAAGTCGTTGAGGCAGGTACGCAGAACTTAGTCTTACTGGTTGTATTGTTATGCAGGCCTGAGTCTTTGTTTTCTGCATGCGAGGTTTTATCAGGAATCAGTGACCACCATTGTGTGCAATTAAAAGTAAAATGGAAAGAACGAACAAACCGGTCTGAAATAGAGCTGTAAATCCCAAAGACGGACGGGGCTGCTATTCAAAAAATGTTCTACACGAACAATATGTGGCATTTATACAATCTGCCACCAGTGTAAATGAAGCATGGGCTAATTTCAAAACACATACCTCGGAAGCATTATTAAACATGTAACCTTTAAAGTTTTGAAAAATAACACCAATTCAGAATTTTATACAAAACGTAGTCGGTCACTTAAAAGGTAGACTAGGCACGCGTATCATAAAAGGAGGAAATCAGAATGACATTTTAATAAATTTAAAGAACTAACCAAGTAATTACAAGAAGAAAAGTTACAAACATAGGAACAGTTCTTAGAACAATCCTTAACAGAGAAAATAATGGTGGGAAAGTGTTTTACAATTACGTAAGAAGATGTAGGGGTAATAAAGAGAGCATACCTGAATTTAAAGTTAATGCAATTGCTGTAGTAAATGATAAGGACAAGGCTAACATATTAAATTCACATATTGTATCGCTTTTCCATAAATTGGATGATAGTTCTGAGCAGAAAATTGGGGATGGTGGAGAATCGCTTTTTCAAATAATGGCATCCAAATTACGCAAAAAGAGTCAAGATGCTACTGAATGGAAAATCGAGAGGACCGGATAACATACTTCCGGAAATTGTAGTTCCGATATATAAGGGAGTTGGGTTAATATAACAGAAATAAATAATTATAGACTCTTAGCCTAACTTCAGTAGTGTGTAAAGTAATGAGGAATTTAATACAGAATACATACGAAAGGAGTTAGAAAATAACAAATGGTTCAAAGAAGCGCAACATGGGTTTAGATCTGGTATTCGTGTGAAAGTCAAATAACCTCATTGTTTCAGGATTTGGCAGATGAGGTGGATGCAGGGGCAAGGACTGATGCAGTGGAGGTAGACTTTTCTAAAGCTTTTGACTGATGCAATGGAGGTAGACTTTTCTAAAGCTTTTGACGTAGTGCCGCATAATTTACTCATCTAGAAGCTAGCAAAAACAGGAATCGATAATCGCTTAGTATCATGGATAGAACAGTTTTTGAAAGGGAGGACACAAGTGTAGGAAGAGTAAGAGTAGGAAAAGAATTGTCTGAAAGTTCGGGCGTGCCCCAAGACTCGGTTGTGGGTCCGTTACTTTTACTTATCTTTGTTAATGGTATAACTTTAAATATTAAATGCCAAATAAGATTGTTGTATTATTTACAATAAGATTCGGAATCCCATGCATGAGTCCACCAACTACCCTTTTATATGGAACATTTTTCGAAAATAGTAATTTTCTCAAAAATGGCTCTTACAATTTTGATTAAAATACGGTATGTTTAACATACTTTTATGACAAACGAAATGTCTATATCTTGGATTTTCTGGGAATAGCCTCTGACGACCCTTCATTTTGGATTACTTCTGTAAAACTGGCAAACCGTAAGAGATATACAAAAACTTACTACACAAAAATGTAGATCTCATTAAAACACGCAATTTGTTATATATTTTGTAGAGTTGACCGTTTTCGGGATATTTCAGGTTATTAGTTTAAATTTTAGCCACTTAAACTTTTCTCAAACTGGAAGACATTTTTCTTCTCGTTTCTCGTTTGTTTACTCCTGGAAAGCAGAAATCTTGGAAGTTCAATTGTTTCATAAGCGACCGGCTTTTAAAGGACGAGACTATTGTTTTAGGCTGTGCATTTTCTTATTTACTTTCAACTAACAAGGAGCTAGTAATAAGACTAATTCTGCTTATGTTTATCTTGATTAGCATGATCTAGATAATAGATTATCTTTTGAATAAAAGGTTTGTTTGCCGAACAGCTAGAGGACATCATGTGAATAGAACACATTAGAGTTTTTGCACTTCTACATACAAGGGAGCAAGTAATAAGGATCATTTCTGTTAATGTTTATCTCGATTAGTATGAGGTAGATAGAAGAATAAGCTTTTTAACAATAATGTGTTACAGAGATGTAGAGAAAATCATGTGATTGTTACACATAAGATGTTTTTGTAGCCATCAACCATGTCCGATATATTCGCTGTTATTTATTGGAAGGTTTAATACCTTTGTTACTTAACTAAACCTTTAAAAGAAAATTTTTAAGCCCAAATAAAAAAATAAAAAAATTTAAAGATAAAGGTAAAAATCTCCTCCATGCTAAATATATTAACTTATCATATCGATATCAAGGTAATGTTCCTCGTACCCATACATATATAAAAGCAATAAAAATACCTTATTAATATTCTTACTTTCTCTACTTTTATAAATTAGAATCATGCAAAACTACCATACTGAGATTTCGCCCGAAATAAGTATTTTAAGATCCTTGAAACTATAATAATCATTCTAACAATTATTATGTTTATGTGAGATAGCGTGCGGTGTGTGGGTATGAGTGAAGAGTATAATTAAACAACGAAATGCCGAACTTTATTATTTAAGTGTATTATCTTTCAAGGCATCGACATGAAGATACTAGTGCTTATAGTTTTTCAGTAATTTATTTCAGATAATAAATGCTTATTGCGATGCTAATTGTTTTGATACTTAAGGTCGATAAATAATTATCCACTGACAATAAGATCCGTTTCAAAGCTCATTTAAATTATCTAAGGATAATTATAAGCAAGAGGGAGGTAGGTTTATAAGGTAAATAATTACACTGCATGAACGATTTTATATTTTTTGTATTTTTTAATATAATTATTGAAGGTAATTTAGTTCGACGCAAAATTATGCAACCGCCCTACTTGGTGTAGTGGTTATTATTTTTTTTTAAAGTCCTCTCATGCCTCTAGGAAGCATAGGGCCTTAATTTCCTTCCAACATTTTCCTGAAACTTCTGCCTCTTTCTTAACTGTGATGTGTCATGTAATTCTTGGTCTACCTGATCTCTACCTTCTTCCTTGGTGGTTCCAATAGAAAGCCGTTTTAGCTATACTACCATACTCTCTCCTCATGATGTCCAATCCATTTCCTATATTTCAACTCTTTCCCAATTTCCTGTTGATTATTTACTTTCCACAGGTCTCTATTTGAAATGGTCTTTGGCCACTATATTCCCATAATTATTCTCAGACGTCTATTATTAAACACTTGTAATTTCTCAGCAATTGAACTAGTAACATCCAAATAACAAGACAGATTTCATATTCGTATGGAATATTCTAACTTTTAATTTTAAGGATATTTGTTTTGATTCCATATGGAAGATAACTGTGTAAAAACAGATTTTGCTTTTTTAATTCTACCATTGACATCTCTGAACCTCCGTTTTTAGATATGACACTACCCAAATGGGAAAATTCACTAATCTCTTCAATCTCCACATTTCCTAGTTTAATTTTAGTGTCTGTTTTACTGTATGTTCCCATAGCTTTAGTAGTGGTTATCAAGATAGCCTCTAATACCTAAGGTTGATGTTTTTTTGTTTTCTTTTTTTAAATACAGGTCCGCAGGCTTGTCAGGACTCCGGCGCTGTATTCCTTTTTTCTCTAGTTTCCTATATTTCCTTAGTAGACCGTATTATTCTTAACGTTTTCCTTTTACGTATACATACACAAACCTAGACACATTTACAAACACAGAAACACCCATGCCCAAGGCGGGACTTGAACCCACGATCCTGTACACCACGAAGCGCCAAAGCGAGACACTTTAGCGAGCGCGGCCACCGGGATCGGCAAAAGTGGTTCAAACCCAGCGGAGGGTGATGTATATTTTCGGGGGTAAAAATTCCTTAGCATGACTTCCTTCGGAAGGGCAGTAAAGCCTTTGGACACCTGCAATGCTTATTCGCTCGCAACAGAACCATACCTTGAAAGAAGAGGTATTTGCACTAAATTCAGTATGATTCACGTCCGCATGCCGTGATTTTGTCCTATAGTGCCATCTATGGGCAATGAGTTGATCCCTTATTACATGTGGACATATGGGGGTAATAGAAATTCCCTGATCAAAAAACCGCTGTTAAGTTTACCCAATACGCCAGACATGGAGTTTCGGTGCTTGAATTGAATTGAAAAGCGCAAAAATTGATTCCGCACTACCTTTTTACTTTCTCTACTGGTACATAATGCATAGGTATAGAAAGTTTTGTATTTCACAAAAAATGTCGATACCGAGACTATATACTTTTAGGGTTCCGTGTATTAAAAAGATCTGATGTATTCCATTCACATGACTTTCCCTACATCGCTGTAACAAATTATTGTTAAAAACATATTCTTCTGTCTACTTTATGATGAGGTAAAACATTATCAGAAATTTAAGTAGAGGGAATACAATAGGCTAAAACGATAGTCAAATGTTTTAAAAGCTGGTTGCCATGTAGTTGAAATCCGTTTCTATGTAGAGCCAGGAGTTTAAAAATTTCGTGTGAGAAACACATTTTAAATCTGAAACAAATTACAAGAAATGTCTCAGAAATGAGAAATTCCACGAAAAAAACGTATGTGACATAAATTGTGCATTTTAATATGATCTGTAGTTTTTGTGCAGTAAGTTTATGACTTTCTCTTACGGTTTATCAGTTACGCAAAACTCAGCAAAATTCATTCACAATAAAGAAGTCTTTAGAGACTATTCCAAGAAAATTCAAGATATACATTTTATTTGCCATATAATATCTTTAATATACGGTATTTTAATCAACATCGTTTGAGCCATTTTTGTGAAAATCAAAATGTTCAACGTTTTTTCCATGTAAAGTGTAGTTCGAGGTAGGCGGGATTTTTCTCAAAATCTTCGTGTTGCGTCCCTGGAAGATACTAAACTTAGTATTTTATCTTATACTTTAGTATTTTATCAATTTTTCATTTTCCAGTTATCGTGTTCACAGACTTTTTCCAAAAATCCTCTTTTTTTTTATACAGGAGACCCTAAAGCGTGTATTTACTGTGAAATCGTGGTACTGAATTTTTGGGTGGAATGTAATACCTTCCCTATATACTATGCAAATAGTAAGCGTAGAGAAAATAAAAAAAGCAAAGCATTTCTGTGTGACTGTGAACAACGTTATCCAAAAGCGAAAAGTCAGTTAAATATCAAACTTGATATATCTTCTAGAGATGCGATAAGAAGATTTAAAGAAAAACAATGCCCCATCTCAAGCTGTCCTTTGCATGGAAAAATTCTGATTTTCACAAAACAGGCTCCGATTTTGACTAAAATACCGTCTGTTATAGATATTTACAAGGCAAATAAAATTATATCTTGGATTTTCTGGGAATAGCCTCTGAAGTCGCCTTCATTTTGAGTGACTTTTACATAACTGGTAAACCGTTAAGAGATAGAAAAAAACTTACTGCATTATAAATGTAGATTTAGTTAAAACACAAATTATGTTATACATTTTGTTGTGATGTTAACATTTTCCGAGATACCTTTTTATTTGTTTCATTAAAATATTTATACTTTTTCAACAGGAAATTTGTCATTCCTGTTTCTTTTGTGTTACTCCTGGCCATGCAAAGAGAAGCGAATTTCGGTCACACAACAATCGACTATCATTTTAGCCTGTGTATTCTCTTATTTACCTTTTATTTATAAGGAACTAAGAAATAAGACAATTTATACTACTACATATCTTTATCAGCATGAAGTAGATAGAAAAATAAGCCTTTTTAAGAATAGTTTGTTCTGAATAGGTAGAGAAAGTAGTATGAATGGAAGACATCCTAGTTTGTATAATACGGCAGCAGATCTTGCAACCTTTTATATTTTGAATTCTCAGGGGACCAGATCTCACTATTTTTACAGTTTGTATCAAACGGAGGCTTCCTATATTCCTAGTCAAAGAATAAGCAGACATTACCTATAAGAATAAAAAATATTGAAGTGCTGTATTTCTCTCATTCTATGTATATTGGGTGTGAAAGACCGCTTAATTTTACTAAGAGGCCTATTTTATCAGGCTTGAGGTTCTTTTCGAGCTGTAAATCTACGACACGGGACCAGCGGCTTTACTTCCTTTCCGAAGGAAGCCATGCTAAGGATTTTTACACCCGAAAAAATGCATCGTCCTTCACCGAGTGTGAACCTTGGATACATAAAGTTAGCATTGCAACCATTACACCACGGAAGGCGACTATTTCTCACCTTAACTGAGATGACTGAAAACTGACCACACTATAAGCTAAAAGTTAAAGGAATTTTCGACAGCAATAAATCCCGAAATACCCCCTCCCCATCACTCTGAGCACCCTGTGATTAGACGAAAGGAATCATCGAGCAGTGATTTTGGTTCGACTTTGAGGTTAAAGGCCCTACAGACTTTTTCCCCATGTCTCACGCGAGGATATTTTTGTACTCCTAGCGAATGATTACTTTTTATTATCGTTACAGCATGGACCTTAGCCGCGAAAATGCTTCCATTAATATGTATACACAAGAGATTCGCACCTACGTAGCTCATCCTTAAACAAACAACACCTTGAAAAATCTGCACCAGTGCTCTCACATTTCAGGTCCCAACCTTTGACGTCACTAACTGGAGAAACCCAACCACAACTGGCTATGAAATCCTCTTGGCTATACTCTTAAGAGGAAATGTGTGAAACAAGTGATGAAGTGAAGTCACAGTAAGGATTATTTATGGCTTTTCTGTGTAAATAATGAATGTAATTAGAATTCAATAAATGTCAGATGGGAACATCTGCATATTCCCCACGTGTTTTTACATCAGGCAAGTTTCTGATTGTAATCTTATACCAGTCTTACTTGCTCTGTATGCTTACCAGGTTTTACTTTCTCTAGCACCTATGTACAATGTACATAAAGTCTGTTGCACGTACGTTTGCCCCGTGTCTCTTAGCTAGTCACCTCATACGCGAATAGCCCACAAAAATGGAAAACAGAGTGGTAAATAACAACTAAAGGTGCCATAACAAAACAGTTTTTCTAGCATTAAACAAAGGTTTCAGTTAAATTTATCCCAACACATAACATTCTGTTTTGTTTTTTTATCTCGGAGTCTTGTCACGATTCCCGCGCTGAATTCCTTTTTCCTCTTTTTTTTATCTTCCTAACATTTACTTTGTTTTCCTGTTTTATTACCGTTTGCTTTTTTTTCTTGCTTCTAATACACACATAGATATACACATTTACAAACACATAAACACCCATGCCCAAGGCGGTACTCGAATCCACGATCCCCTGCGCCACGAAGCACCAAAACGAGGCACTTTAGCGAGCGCGCCATGGGGAGCGGCACTTAACAGTGCGCAAAACAGGACATGGCAAGTTCGGCGCATACCTACAAAGGTTTTAAATAATTGAAGACCTCACATTCATCTGCTATAAAAGTATACAAACTATAGTGCACGCCATATACGAATGTGAAGTGTTAAATAGTGAAAGAGAAGTGCTAATATAAAAAATAGTTTGGTCAGGCGGCCAATGGCTAACAAACAAAAGTGATCTATGAATAAATAAATACATAACATACATTCAGGAATTTGCTAAAGCCTTAAACATAGACACTCTACATACACCACAAAGGATATAATCGCAAAAACATCACGCATATAGGATTAGTCTACGTAATGGAGCATGCAGCTAATAAAAATAACAACAACAACAAAAATTTTGATCACCTCTTTGGCTGGTGTGATGAAATAGACGAGGATCCATAGTATTAAAACTACATCTGGATGACGAAAGCACCTACCTCTATCATGACGGAGTGTTTATATAATTTTTATTGCTTGACCTTTCTCTGCATAGGGTTTCTATGTCGTATGCAAGGTGTACTTAGAAAACCAGGGAACAGGGGATGGGAATTGTAAGAGGTACTAACGTGCTACTGAAAAGGTTAACATGGGCTTTATCTTTGTTAATACAAACCTCTCAAATAACGCACTGATTATTCTGGGAAGTCGCCGACGTTTTGCAGTGCACTAATAAGCGCGTCACTACAGTCAATGAAATCACAATGACAGAAAGTACTCCACGCGTACAGTAAAACACATCTTATCGCAGCCTTTGATACCAACATGTTAACTGTTTCAGTAGCACGGTAATAGCTTATAAGAAACAAGGATTTGTTCACGAACGGTTGAGCGATACTGGGCAAATTATGTGAACACACATTAGTAAGTGAAGACGATATAGTATTCCACCCCAAGATTCGATACTGATATTTCATCGGAAATACATGCTTCTAAAATCATTTTTAGAAAAAAAAGTGTCCATGTTTGTCTGCGGGCAACATAACTCAAAAATAAAAATCTGATGTGATCCATTCACATGCTTTCTCTACATTTCTGCAGCAAATATTGTTAACAAGCTTATGTTTGTTTCTATTTACTTCATGCTAATCGATAAAAAAATTAGTAGAGGTAGTCTTGTTACTTGCTTCCTTATAAGAGAAGCGAAATAAGGGAGTGCCGTAGGTTCAAGTGATAGTTAAAAGCTGGTTGCTAGGCAACTGAAGTTCCTTTGTTTGTATGGACAGGAGTTGACAAATTCCTGTATGAGAAAAGTATAGGTTTTTAAAGCTGAAACCAATTACAAGGAATATCTCAAAAACTATTTGCAAGGAAATCACTGCAACTTGATGTCCATATCATAAATCTTGGCATCGTTGCTTACAGAATTTGTTGAACTGGTTCCGCACGCTCTCACGTTGTCTTTAGTGTTCTGCGGCTTTGAGTTTTCAGTTAATATGTCTATTTCAGTGATAGATCTTTCCTCAAAACGCTTTGGAACTGCCGCCATTATGTACAGGAATATCACTGCACACTGATATTATTATTATTACTATTATTATTATTATTATATTATGAAACGGACATTAGTTCCGAGAGAAAACAAATACACGTGGGTGCGATAAATTTAGAAAAACAATTGCACGCGAGTGTGTGATAAAAAAAATTATGTGTTCCATTCACATGACTTTCTCTATACCTCTGGAACAAATTATTGTTAATAAGCTTATTCTTTTATTTATTTCATGCTAATCGAAAAAAATTAGCAGAAATATTCTTATTTCTTGCTTTATTGTACGTAGAAGCGAAATAAGGGAGTACCATAGGTTAAAGTGAAAGCCAAAAGCTGGTTGCTATGTGACAGAAGTTCGTTTGTTTGTATGGACACGAGTTTGCAAATTCCTGTATGAGAAAAGTATAAACTTTTCAAAGCTGAAACCAAAAGCAAGAAAGATCTAAAAAAACGATCAACTGCACGAAAAAATTGTGTGTTTTAACGTGCCCTACATTTTGTGTGTGTTATGTTTTTGTCTATCTCTTATGGTTTAGTAGTTATGCAAAATTCATCCAGAATAAAGTGTCTTCATAGGCTATTCCCAGAAAATTATAGATATACATTTTATTTGTCAGGTGAATATCTTTAATATACGATATTTTAATCAAAATCGTTAGAGCTATTTTTAAGAAAATAAAAATTTTCGAAAAAAGTTCCATGTAAGGGGTAGTTGGGAGTGGGGGATTTTCTTGAAATTCTTCGTGTCGCATCCTTGGAAGATACCAAACCTAAATGCCAAGTTTAGTTTTTAACGGACTTTTAGTTTTTGAGCTATGCTGTCCACAGACACACACACATACACATGCACACAGACACAGACAGACAGACACTCATACAACATTTTTCTAAAAATGCTTCTTTTTTTTTATTCAGGAGGTCTCAAAACATGTATTTCCGGTGAAATCTCGGTATCGAATTTTCGGGTGCATTACAATACCTCCTCTATGCACTATGTACATAGCACGTATAGAGAAAGTAAAAAACGATTAAAATGCAGAGATAATGAGTTCCAATAGGTTGGAATTTTACGCGCCAGTGCACTGGATTGGCCACTTCCTACAATATATAACTTATACACTAATAACTAAAGGAACCCCATATAGCAATGCAAAAAAGAGAGATCCGAACAACTCCTCGTATTAAAAAACACCACCCTAGTATTCGCCTGGTGATAAGGAAAAACCACGAAGAATGGTCGATCGACGGTGATTGAAATTTCAACCTCCCGAATGCAGGCCATATGAAATCGCCTAAGCCATTCACTCAGTACGCTTGAAAGTTACCTTAAAATCCCATTTTATAAACATTACCGGGATATTTTTATGCTGATGCAAATACCGCCATTATTTCAAGAAAAAAAAACTATGTGTTCCATTCACACGACTTTCTCTACATCTCTGCAAAAAATTATTGTTAAAAAGCTTAGGCTTCTGTTTACTTCATGCAAATTGAGAAAAAATTAGTAAATAAGTCTTATTACTTGCTTCCTTGTAAGTAGGAGTGCAATAAGGGAGTACGTTAAAGTGATAGTCAAAAGCAGGTTGCTATGTGACTGAAACCAAAAACAAGGAATATGTTAAAAACGATCAACTCTACGAAAAAAATATATAACATAAATTGTGTGTTTTAATGTGCTCTACATTTTCTGTATAGTACATTTTTGTCCATCTCTTACGGTTTAGCAGTTATCCAAAAATCCATAAAATTCATCCAGAATAAAGTAGTCTTCCGAGGCAATTCCCTGAAAAGTAAAGATATACATTTTATTTTTCAAGCAAATATCTTAAATATACCAGATTTTAATCAAAATCGTTAGAGCTAGTTTTAAGAAAATCAAAATTTTAGAAATTGTTTCTATGTAAAGGGTAGTTTGGGGTTGGGGGATTATTGAAATTCTTCGTGTCGCATCCTTGGAAGATACCGAACTTAAATACCAAGTTTGGTTTTTAACGGTCTTTTTTTTTTGAGCTATGCTGCCTAAAGTCACACACACACACATACACACAGAAAGACAGACAGACAGACAGACACACACACGGACATTTTTCTAAAAAGTTTTTTTTTGTATTCAGGGGGTCTCAAAACATACATTATCCGGTGAAATCTCGGTATCGAATTTTTGGATACAATACAATACCTTCTCTATACGCTATGTACATAGTACGTATAGAGAAAGTAACAATTTACTTCTTACTTAGTTATAATTATTTGTGAGACTTGGAAAATTCACAGTATGATAGCTACGATACATTATTAATATATTAAGCCCATTATTACAAACAATAACATAAATATCTTAACCATGTTTGAAAATTCTAGTATACATGGTTATTAACTTATTACTTTCTCTACACGCACTATGTATGTACATAGCGTATAGAGAAGATATTGTAATGCACCCAAAAATTCGATACCGAGATTTCACCGAAAATATATGTTTTGGGACCCCCTGAATCCAAAAAAAGCATTTATAGAAAAATATCCGTCTTTGTCTGTCTATCTGTCTGTCTGTGTATGTGTGTGTCTGTTGGGCAGCATAACTCAAAAACGAAAAGACGGTTACATACCAAACTTGGTATTTAAGTTTGATATCTTCCAAGGATACGACACGAAGACTTTCATGAAAATCCCCCACCCCCAACTACCCTTTACATGGAACTTTTTTCGAAATTTTTGTTTTTCTTAAAAATGGCTCTAAGGATTTTGATTAAAATCTCCTATATTTAAGATATTTACACGCCAAATAAAATGAATATCTTGAATTTTCTGGGAATGGCCTCTGAAGAATATTTTATTCTGAATGAATTTTACGGAATTTTGCATAACTGCTAAACCGTAAGAGATGTATAAAAACTTACCACACAAAAGATGTAGAGCACATTAAAACACACAATGTATGTAATATACTTTTTTTTATCGTGATGTTGATCCTTTTAGAGTTATTCCTTGTTTTTGGTTTCAGCTTTGAAAAACATACTTTTCTCATACAGGAATTTGTCAACTCCTGTTCATTTAAACAAAGGAACTTCAGTCACATAGCAACCAGCTTTTGAGTATCACTTTAACTTATGGTACTCCCTTATTTCGCTTCTACTTACAAGGAAGCAAGTAATAAGACTATTTCTGCTAATTTTTTCTCGATTAGAGTGAAGTAAACAGAAGGATAAACTTTTTAAAAATAATTTGTTGCGGAGATGTAGAGAAAGTCATGTGAATGGAACAAATCAGACTTTTATATAAACGCATTGTTCTAAACGCAATGTTAAGAATCTTAGTTGCTACATTCACATGGCTTTCTCTACCTTGTATCGTATATTAATGGCTACACAAATTATATTCACGAAATTATTCTGTCTACTTCATAATAATCGAGGTAAACCTTTACAGAAATAGCTACATTACACATGTTATAGGAATGGCGCACATTTCAAATATTAAAAAAACTGGACACTGTGTGCTAGCTTTAATAGTTAATACATATATATATATATATATATATATATATATATATTTTACACGAAAAAATCAAAATATATTTCATTTGTCAAGTATATTTATTTATTATATGATATTTGAATCAAAATCCTTAAAAATATTTTTCAAAAAATAAAATATAAAGTGTTACATGTAAAGGATAGTTTTGGTTTGGAGGATTTTCCTAAAACCCATCGTGTCACATCTTTGAAAGGTGCTAAACTTAAATAACATGTTTTAAGTTATGCTGTTGACAAAGCATCACACACACGCACAAACGGATCTTTTTCTAATGTTTTTAATTAAGAGAAATTCAAAACATGTAACTCCAGTGAAACCTTGACATAGAATTTGCAGTATTATCTTTTTTTACCGTAAGTACGACCAGACAGGGGAAAAATGGCAAAATAATGAAAAGTTTAACGAAAGGAATATTTTGGAGATATGCTCAACTATAAAATGTATTTTTAATAAGGTGTGATTGTCAATCTTGAAAACATCTTACATTTATCGAATAAATGTAGAGTGTAGTATTGTTAGAGTGAAGATTAAACTTTATTTTTAAGAGTGTTAACCAAGTTCATTTCACCCAACCATACGTGATTCAACTCCATAAAGGAGTCGATATTTTTTTTTTCCCCCACTTATATAACCCCCCTTGAACATCTAAGGTCATATTGGGGGCTTAGCATTAGAAACAACTCGTCTGTAAGTTCTTTGCGTTTGGTTTAAATTGTTTTATTTTCCTCACACACGCACACACACGCACACACACATACACATTGTTCCAGTCTCTGAGGGGATAGGGAGTAATACTGGTTAAACAAGAATTCCCCACAACACCAGGAAATTGAAGCAGGGACCTGCAGGTAATAAGACAGCTCGCTGACCACTCGAACGCGGAGAATAGTCGATATTCCAACTCCGAATTCAGCAGATCTGATGGAAACTATTCAGTGTTACCATTCAAATGTAATGTTTAAATATGCACGCTTCCAAGAAATATTGGCGCGGGAAAACATTTTGTAATATCTATTTTAAAACACTTGCTTTATGCAGTCGTTTAGAAGGCTAATTACTTCCTTGTAAGCAATAAAACAGCCGACTGAATTCGTGACCATAAAATAATGCACCTACTAAAATGGCAAGTGTTTCTAACAACATTATTATATAATTATATGTACAGTGTAACTATATGCAATATAATTATACGTAATTATATTATACGTTCTATGTACAGTGTAATTATACGCAATTATATTATACGTTCTATGTACATTGTGTAGAAAGGGTATTATATTCCACCGAAAAATTCGATGTCGAGATTTCGCCGGAAATATATGTTTTGAACAGCATAGCTCAAAACTAAAAGACCGTTAAATACCAAATACCAAATTTAGTATTTAAATTTAGTATTTTGCATTATGTTGTGACATGAAGATTTTTAAGAAAATTCCCCCAACCCACACTACCCCTTAAATGGAAAAATTGTTAAAAATGTAATTTATTTAAAAAGTGGCTCTAATGGTTTTGATTAAAATACGTCAGCATATTAAAATATTTCCTTCACATATAAAATGTATATTTTGAATTTTCTGGAATAGCTTCTGAAGACCCGTTTATTCTGGATGAATTTTGTTGAACTTTTGCATATCTGGTAAATTGTAAGTGCTGGGAAAAACTTAACTATACAAAAAACTTAGAAACATTTAAAACACATCATTTATGTCCTATACATTTTTGTATAGGACATAAATTGTAGAGTTGACCATTTCTGGGATATTCATTGTTATTGATTTCGATTTTAAACCACGTAACTTTTCTCAAACGGGGCCACCTTTCGTTTCATCTCTCTTTTGTTTACTGATGACAATGCAAAGCAAACCGAACTTCAATTTTTCATAAAGCAACAAGATTTTAAAAGATTTGAGTATCGCTTTAGGTTAGTGTAACCTTTTACTTCCCTTCTATTTACAATGCTTATCTCGACTACCATGATGCAAATAAAATAAAACTCTTTTATAAGAATAGTTTGTTTGCAGGTAGCGAAAATCATATGAATGGAACACTTATTTTTTAATATACTTATCCTGCTCTATAGCATAGAAAAAGATCTGATATTTTATGCCTTAATTCGGCACTGAGCCTACTTAAGTTTTATAGAAATTCACTGCAGAAGTGTGAAAAATAGCTGGAAGCTTGTGTATATTGCAACTCATTCAAGTTTAGGGGAATTTATTTATTTGTTTGTTTATTTATCCTGGTAATAGTTTAGGCAATAAAGTTTTCTCTTCCACTCTACTAGGCATACAATACAACATAATACAATTATTAAATTTATAAAAGTCTAACAAACATATCCAAATTAAAAAATCAAAAAAAGCTGATGGGCTGCATTCACATTACCTTCTATATATCTCTGCAAAAAATTATTGTTAAAAATCTCATTCTTCCATTTACTTCATGCTAATCGATAAATAGTAGCAGAAATGATCTTATTACTTGCTTCCTAGTAAGCAGAAGGAAAGTAAGGGAACATCATAGGCCAACATAATAGGCAAATGTTTTAAAAGCTGGTAGCTATGTGATTGAAGTTCCTTTGATTATACAACTAGGAGTTGACATATACCCATATAAACATTTATAAGTATTTTAAAACTGAAACCAATAACAAGAAATAACTCAAGAACGGTCAACTCCACGAAAAAAATATATATGACATAAATTTTGTGTTTTAATGAACTCTACATTTTTGTAGAGTAAGTTTTTGTCTATGTCTTATGATTTGTCAGTTATAGAAAATTCCGCAAAATTCATCCAGAATAAAGATGTCTTCAGAGACTATTACTAGAAAATGCAAGATATACGTTTTATTTGTCATGTAAACATCTTTAACATACGATATTTTAATCAAAAACGTTAGATACATTTTTGAGAATATTAAACTTTTCGAAAATTTTTCCATGTAAAGGATAGTTGCGGGTGGAGCCATTTTCTTTAAAATGTTCGTGTCACATTATAGGAAGATATTGAACTTAAATACCAAGTTGATATTTAAGGAACTTTTCAGTTTTGTACTATACTGCCCCCCCCACACACACACAAACACACACAGACATAGACTTAGACACACACACGGACATTTTTCTAAATCTACTTTTTTAGTATTCAAAGAGTATCAAAACATATATTTCCTGTGAAATCTCGGTATCGAATTTTTTGGTATAATATTTTCTCTATACACTATCTACGTAGTATGTGTAGAGAAAGTAATAAAATGTAATGTAATACAAACCAATAAAACAAATATTCAAAGGTTCAAAAGATATATTAAAATGAAGAAAATAAAAAAAAGTTATAACCAAAATTGTTTAAAGGAAATATTCATGTAGGTACAAATAATTTCTGTTAATAGTTAAATTTTAAAGTTTAACTATTAGATACTAGCACATAAAATAATATAAATACTACAATAATATTGTGAGGCATTTATAAGTGTAATATAACAGCTGATTTGGTTGGACTATGTATGTATTCTCTAATTGAACTGTTGAACGCTCAATTGAGAGTAAATAGACGGAGGGGATTTCTGTAACTGGAACAAGTGGGCCAATGTGAGCCCTTTGTGCTCCCAAAGTGGCCCCTGGCAGGAAGGAATGAAGGGGAGATACGAAAGGACGACTGGATTGGGACGACGATGTGCGCTAGCAAGGATGGGTCTCTAACAATTCCAATGTTAAACCAATCCTGAAGCCACCTAGCCTTGCCTTAGACATCTGAACCGTCCAAAATATCAGGACACTTCCTAGAAATGGGGTCCCAACAGTCCTGCCATAACCACCGATCTGCTATAACATGCAAACCTCCATGGTTTAGTCCTACAACGTTGAAACAGATAAATGAGAATAGGAAGTTCTTGGTATAAGGGAACCGCCCAAGAATGGGCCAGATGATGATAATTGGTGGTGTTTAAGGGCGCTCAACTGATAAGGTCATTAGCGCCCTTGTAAAACAAAACGCAACAAACGCAAAAGATAAAATAAGAAAGGCAATTAAAAAAATGGAATAAAACGAAAAGGTGCTAAAACCACAGCTTAATGTAAAGTATACCCAAAAGGAGCGAAAAGTACAAAAGAGGCTAAAAACTTAATCAAATAGGTAAATCGCTCAGGTGCTAAAAACAGTTAAAATCTTGAAAACCCATGAACTTCCGCTCCGTTAAAACCCGTTGCTAAAAAGTAATCTACAAGATAAATCCTGAATGGACAGGTCAAATTCGATAAAAAGTTAAAAACTCCCAACAGTGCCGCCAAGCAACAGGTAGAACTCTGTCCACAACGCAAATTCCACCGTTCTGCCGTAACATACAAACCTTCGTGGCATAGTCCTACAACGTTGAAACAGATGATTGGGGATAGGAAGTTCGTGGTACAGAAAAACCGCCCAAGAATTTGCCTACGGACCCGATTGGTAGTGTTTAAGGGCGCTCAACTGCTAGGGTCATTAGCGCCCTTATAAAACAAAATGGAAGCAAACACAAAACGTAAAATAACAATATAAAACAGAAATGAAAGATAAAAGAAGAAAGGCAATTAAAACAATGAAATAAAACGAAAAGGTGCTAAAACCACAGCTAAATGTAAAATATATCTAAAAAGAACGAGGAAGAGACTAAAACCTCGATCAAATGGGTAAATCGCTCAGGTGCTAAAAGCAGTTAAAATCTTGGAAACCTATGAACTTCCGCTCCGTTAAAACCCGTCGCTAAAAATCAATTGTAGAAGTTAAATCCTGATTGGACAGGTCAAATTCGATAAAAAGTTAAAAGCTCTTAACGACCGCTCTGTTGGCATCGGCAAGGACCTTCACGAGGGAGGCCGGCAGGTAGAATGTTGAACGAAGGGCTTCTTTGGGTCCCAAAGAAGCCACAAATAAACCTCATGGTAAAAGTGCCAGGCCAACGGAATGACACCTGTAACCTTGTGAAATGAGCCTCACACACCTATTAACGGAGACATCTCCCTTCGTTCCGGTTTAAGAGACCAATAACTGGATATGTTCCAGATCTTTGCTTATTAAAAATCGGCTAGCGTATATAACAGAGTTTATGTGACAGGTTCAACTTAATAGGTGATAATTGCGCTGTGCTTTAGTTCTGAATTTCTTTTAGATGATTTATTATATTTTATAAGCGGATATACATAATTATCATCTAAAACCTTTCCCTTTTGTGATTAAGGCTATATTGTGTTCCTAGTAAAATTATTTCTTTGAACTGGTATGAATTTCTTGATTCCAATTGCATTTTTAATTGGAAAATTTATTTTTTATTTATGATATTAGTATAGATTTTAAAAAAAATATATTGTAATTTTAAAAGTTCTCTATATTCCTTTTTACTTTCTCTTCATGTATTATGTACATAGAGTATAGAGAAGATATTGTATACCACAAAAAATTCGATATCGAGATTTCATCAGAAGGCATTTTTAGAAACAGGTCCGTGTGTGTGTCTGTGGACAGCATAGCTTAAAAACGAAAAGTTGGTTAAATACCAAACTTGGTATTTACGCTCAGTATCTTGCGACACGAAGATTTTCTAGAAAATCCCCCCATCCCCAACTCCCAACTAGCCTTTACATTGAACATTTTTCGAACATTTTGATTTTATCAAAAATGGCTCTAACGATTTTGAGTAATATATCGTATATTAAAGATATTTACATCACAAATAAAATGTATATTTTGAATTTTCTGCGAATAAACTCTGAAGGGCTCTTTTTTTTTGTCTTGGTTGAGTTTTGCACAATTTTGCATAACGGCTAAACTATAAGAAATAGACAAAACTTACTACGCAAAAATGTAGATCTCCTTAAAGCACATAATTTATGTCATATATAGTAATTTTTCTTGTAGAGTTGACTGTTTTCAGATACTCATTTGAAATGGTTTCAATTTTAAACTAACTTTTCTCAAACGGGACCAAGTAAAACGAACCGAACCTAAATTGTTTCACAGCTTCTGGCCAGCTTTTGAAAGATGTATTTCTCTTCTATTTACGAGGAAGCAAGTAATATAAATAATTCTGCTAATTTTTATCTAGATTGGTATGACGTAGGTAAAAGAATAATCTTTCTTATGAAAAAGTTGTTTGTGGAACACCTAGAAAAAGCTATGTGAAGGAACATATTAGATTTTTCTTTCAAACAACCGTCCTGCACCGTGGCACATTGGACTAGAGCAGAGATACCCAACTCAGTCCCCAATGCCGACCTCTCTAAGTGCCTAGCCTTTTTTTTTATTTTATTTATTTTATTTTTTTAAATACAGTTACGGAGTGTGGTCGGGACTCCGGCACTGTATTCCTCTTTCCTCTTCCTCTATTTTTTCTTTTCCCTAAATTCCCTGTGTTTTGTGTTTTCTTTTTTATGACAAATACACATACACATTCATAAACACACAAACATGCCCAAGGCGGGACTCAAACCCACGATCCCCTGCGCCACGAAGCACCAAAGCGAGGCGCTTTAGCGAGTGCGGCCATGGGGACCGGCAGCTGAACGGGTTCGAGTCCCGCCTTAGGCATGGGTGTTTGTGTATTTGTAGATGCGTATATGTGTGCATATCTGTAAGCAAAAAGAAAAAAAAAAAAACCAGGAAAACAATAGAAACGTAGAGAAAATGGAAAAAAAGAAAAGAAAACACACACAATCTCTTAAAGAAACCTCATCCTCACGCTTCGACTGTTATCGTGCGCATGTAAGCATACTTGACGATGCAAAAAATGGGCTTTATTTTCATGGTAACTTGTATCCACTATATTTTATAGAATACCCCATGGATATCCTGCCATTTATACGCCACATTTCTCACACTGACTTTACTTTATTACTTTCTCTAGCACGTAAGTACAGTGTGCATAGTAGGTATTGTATTCAACCCAAAAATTTGGTACCGAGATGTCATCGGAAATGCCTGTTTTGAGAGCCCCTGAATCCGAAAAGAGCTATTTAGACAAATCTCCTCTGTGTGTGTATGTGTCTGTAGGCAGCATAACTCAAAAACGAAAAGTTAGCTAAATACTAAAACTTAATATTTAAGTTCAGTATCTTCCATGGATATGCCAATTTTCATAAACCCCCCAACTACCCTCTACATGGAACAGTTTTCGAAAATGTTGATTTTCTCAAAAATGGCTTTTACGATTTTTATTAAAATGACATATATTTAAGATATAATTATAACAAACGATATTATCTTGAATCTTTTGAGAGTAGTCTGTAAAGACCTCTTCTTTCTGGTTGATTTTTGCATAACTCGCAAACTGTAAGAGATAGACAAAAACTTAGTATACAAAAAATGTAGACATCAATAAAACACACACATATATACATACATACAGGTTGTAGAAACGTATGTCAAAATTTGGGGAAACATTTCTTGCTGATAGAGGATAAAATGTTATATGAACATAGGGCCAGAAATCGTTTATTTCCTTTTTAGAGCACCTTCTACAGCTGAACCTCACACAAGAACACTCAATGACAGAACCTTGGGGAAACAGAAAATCACAGCAGATGTTCAAAATGGCCTTCATTAGCTCCAATGTATCCGTCAACCTGCCGTCACATGGACTCCCTCATACGCTGAGTTAGGCCTGGAAATTTTCGTATTGTCTGACAGCCTTCCACAGAACTAGTGCGAAGAGTCTCTACATATGTTACTGGAGTTGCATAAACAAGATATTTCAAATGCCCCACAAATAAAACTCTAGAGGGTATAATTCGGCCACGGGATTGGTCCACCTCTTCCTAACCCATCTCCCAGGAAACCCGATATTCAGAAATTGGCGGACAGAAAGACTAAAATGAGTAGAAACTTCATCGTACATGAAGTACATGTCTCGTCGAATTGATGGGAGTATCTTGCAACAAGACAGGTAAGATATTCTATAAAAACCAGCTGTACCTTCCTCCGTTAAGACGATGTGATAGTACATGTCGACCCACCAAACAGTCACCAATAATCCCGGCCCAAACATTAATGGAGAATCGATGTCGATTGGTTTGCTGAAACAATTGCTTGCGGAATTACGTCAGACTGTACATGCTGTTTGTGAAAACTCACAATCCTATCTCGGTGAAATGTAGCCTCATCTGTAAATAACACACCTTCAGCAAAGTCTAGATTAGCACATTGGTAACGCTAATCGGCGGGATAATCCGCTGGTGAAAATGTTTGAACGCGTTGTAAATGGTACAGATACAGTAGTTTCTCACGTAAAACTCTCCAGATAGCCACATGGTCAACATTAGTTTTACAGTTAATTGTCAACAGCATGAAGAATCGACTCCCGTTGTGGTGTTCTCCTCGTCTTTCCCAGTCAGGAGTAGCAGGCTTGAAGGTTCCATTTTCCTCAGACAACGATCAACTGATTGAAATGTGCTCCTATCTGGATAACGTCTGGAACATTTTATTGTTACGTACACTGAGCGTAACTTACATCTCCTTAAGCTAATCCGTACATTAAATGAGCATTTGCTAATTCCGCATTTAAGTGCATGGTCCTGTACCTGAAACCAGTAATTGCTGAACCGACACTTAGTAAATTGCTGTTTTACCTTCGCATAATCCGTGCATTAAATGAGAATTTGTCAAATCCAAACGTAAATTAAATGTTACGCACTTGAAACGCACAGAACAAACACTGCTGTGCTCGGCGCTACGACAGGCAATGAACTGAGTACCGGTGTCTAACAAGCGGACAATGTACTGTACTATAGCACAACAATAACGGTGAAGTTCATCATCTCCGTCCAATTTAACTAGATGTAGAAGTGAATGTTTATTACTGTACAATTAAACAATTGTTCTGCTGTGGGGTTATGGCCACAGGACAGCTACATGTTACACATTTCACCGTATATGCAGAGATGTAGAAAAAGAAATCTATCATGGAAATAAACAATTTTCGGATCTATGTTCATATAATATGTTTTATCCTCTATACACAAGAAATGTTTTCTCAAAGTTTTGACATAACTTTTTGTAACTAGCTAACATGTCCGTTGGACCTTTCTCTCGCGTCAAGACGTTCAGAGTCCATACTTGACTAACTTGAGCCTGGAGCCATGAAAGCCAAATTTCGGCTGTGAGATGCGTGATATTGGCCTTAACACCTCCCCATATCGATTGGATGATCGCTCACCTCTGCCATGTCTTAAATGAGCGTGAGGTCAGCAGTTGGGTGGTAGCCAGACTCGTAAGGGCTGTAGCGATGCGGTATTATTATTCTAATGAGTTAGCCATCACTATCATCTCTATCTTTCCTTATGATTCCTTGTTAATATCCATCGTAGCACTTAAATTCATACAATATTTGTGCCGCTAGAAATTTATCATATTTAATAACGCGTTATTTCTAAAATTTCCCTGCTAAACTTTAACTCTTGAATGCGTTGCTTTGCATATATGTATAAGAGATGTTTAGGCAATGATTTAAAATATTTTAATAATTTTATTGGCAGTTCGTAATTAAACTGGCCTTAAGTAATAAATACAGTAATTTTCAGCCATTTTGTGTTTAAAATATCAATTACTTTCAATAATGGTGCAGTATTTTTATTAAACAAAAAGCAAAATCCATGCGGCTAAAGTCAAACGTACCCTGTTATCATCCACTCATATCGACGTGTTTAATTTGTTTGTTTATTAGGAAGAGACTGACTGAATTATGGTTCCTGTAGCAGTTTCCTCATAAAAGTTTTGAGCGTGTATTTTTATAGGAAACTCTACTTGTTTCGTTGTTCACCATAATATATTGTTTTTTCTATCACTTATATGCAATGTACATAGGTACAGAAGGTATACTATTCCACGCAAAAATTTGATACCGAGATTTCACCAGAAATAGATGTCTTAAGGACTCCTGATCCATAACAGTTTTACTTTCTCTAGATAGTGCATGGTACGTAGGCAAAAAGGCGTTGCACTCCATCCAAATATGCCGATATTTCACAAGAAATACACATTTTAGGGACCCCTGTATCCAAAAGAAATAACTGTTAGAAAAAGGTCATATGTGTATGGCCCTGTGTCTATGAACAGGATAATTCAAAAACAAAAAGTCGGTAAAATATAAACTTGGTATTCCAATTTATTATCTTCCAAGAATGCGACTCGAAGACTTTGAGAAAAGTCCCCCCATCCCAAACTACCCTTTATATGGAAAAAATTCGAGGATTTTGATTTTCTCAAAAAGACTTCAACAATTTTGATTAAAATACTGTACCTTAAAGGTACTTACATGACAAATAAAATGTATATCCTGAATTCTCTGGATGAATTTTGCTGCATTTTAACAGTAAGAGATTTACATAGATCTACACAAAAGTGTAGATCTCCTTAAAACACACAATTTATGTCATATGTAATATACAGTTTTGAAATACTTACTTTTCTCTTACGGGAATTTGCCAACTCCTGACAATGCAAAGAAACGGATTTCAACCACTTGGCAACCAGCTTTTAAAACTTTGACTATCACTTTAGCCTAGTGCATTCCCTTATTTCTCTTGTACTTACAAGGACGCCAGTAATAAAACTATTTCTGCTAATGTTTATCTCGATTAGCGGGAAGTAGACAGAAGAATAAGCTTTCTAACTAGATATAATAAAGTAATGTAAATGGAGCACTTCAGAGTGTTTAGAAAATGGTCCGTGTGTGTCTGTAGAAAGCATAATTAAAAAAAAAGTGGATTAAAATAGTTTTTTAAGATCAAGAATTCTTCCAAGAATTCGAAAGAAGATTTTCAGAAAATCCTTCCACCCCCAACGATCCTTTACATTTGAAAATTTTTCGTACAGTTTGACTTTCTCAAAAATTGTTCTAATAATTTTGATATAAGTACTACATGTATTGCATTAAAAATGTAAATCTTGAGTTTTCTGGGAATAACCTCTGAAGACATCTTCATTCTGGATGACATTTGTATAACGGCTAACCGCAAGAGATAGACGAAAATTTACTAACAAAAATACAGATCACGTTAAGCACAAGATTTATGTTTTATAAACTTATTTATAGATTTAACCGCTTCGAAGATATTCCTTGTTATTGTTTTCAATTTTGAACTACTTAAACTTTTCTCAAACTGGAAGTTATATTTTTTCCCTTATCTGTCTTGTTTTATTACTTGCCTTGAAAGAGAACCGAATTCTAATGTCAAACGCACAGCGATAACTTTTAGAAGATTTATCGATTGCTTTAGCGTAGTATATTCCCTTATTTCCCTTCTACTGATAAGGAACTAAGTAATAAAACAATTTCTGGTAATGGTAAATTATTAGCATTATGTAAATATAAGAAAAAACTTGTGTAAGAATAGTTTGCCGAACATATGGAGAAAGTCATGTGAATGGAACACAATCATTACTGTTTTTAAATAGATTGCTATTACATTCGTTTCCTCAATTGATATCTATAAATTAAATTACCACTTGATGACTTTTGGAAAAAAAAAATCGTGTTTGAGACATTATTAGTTATCTTGAAATTATTTGATAAAATATGATGTTATGGTTAGCATAAACGCTAAAGAATGGATGAGAGAAGGTACCCACGTCGAAGTGTTTCATTTGTTTCTTTATAAGATTGAATTTTGGTTGCTATAACTGTTCTCTAATAAACGTTTTGAGTTTTTTTTTTAGTTTAACGTCATTTAACCTGGTTGGTCATATCGGAAATGAATTTGGGGAAATGATGCTCAAATGATCTCGGGGTCCATGGAGCTTAAAGTTACTCGTCATTCGTCTTCTCAGAATAAGGGAAAACCCCGAAAAAAACCTTATCCGGGTAACTCACCCTAAGCGAGATTCGAACTCACGACCTGTTGAATGTGAAGCAGACACGCTACCACCACACTACCCAGGCGGGCTTAGGAAGATTTATTTCTTCTGTTACTTATCACAATATACTTCTTTTTTTTTACTTTATAGAAGGCTTTCACGTCGATGTAAATGCTTTATGAAGCGGAGGATACATTACTTTTAGTACATATTCTTTAAAACAGCTGGCTGTCGGGTTTTAAACGGGCCGAAAAATAGTGCTAAGCCGCTAAAGTCGTCATGGGGAGCTTTAGTAGTAAAATAAATACAATCCAAATAGCAAGGGCCAGTCATACAAACAGGGTTTAAACAAAATACTTGATCATAAAAAATAAATATAAACCAACACCGCCTTTTATGTTTACCATAAACTTTGTCAGTATTTTTTCACAGAAAAATTCATAATTTTGAAAACCTTTGAAAGTATCCAGGGTGCACCAAACGAGTCACGTTATAAAGTCTCTGGTTTCTGTAGCGCCGCACTTTATGAGAGAGGTCACATACAAGGACGACATTGTCACATTATTTAGAACATCTGTCTGGCAGTGTAAGTGAACATAAAGATGCAGAACACAGTAAATGCCCCTGCATTTACTTTTAATTCCTTTTTTAATTATCAGAAATCTACTAACTGGGATGTTTCCTTTTATTCTTTTATTATTAGTTAATCAACCTAAATTCAGTTACGAAGGAGAGCACTATATATAACTCTTAACCTAGTCGGCTTACCTCTCCGTATGGAGGATTTACACATAGGTGCTAGGGGATAGAAGCCGCTCTCGGAGCCAACGGCATTTAATCATAAAACGAAGAACTCGTAACGAGGGATTGACCCGTAGCTAGGCATGAAAATGAGGAAATAGATGATATTGTAGGCTACCCAATTCATTTTTAATAAATTATATTTCATTTAGTAAGAGGTAATATTGCACCAGTTTCTGCAACCAAATCGGTGACAAGATGTCATAAATGCTGACATAGTGTGTCCTCAAAAAAACAATGCTGAAATAAGTATGGTCTTAACTATAAAATCTCCGACAACTAAGTCACGGAGGGCCCTTACATTAGAGTTTACGGATGGACGTTGACAGAAAGGGCTAAGTGTACATAAACATTTGTTAACTTCAAGAACATCAAAATGTACCAGGTGAGTTGAGTGGAACTAGGGTAGTAGCTTGATTTTTCTTCCTTTAGCTCCCTGATTATATAGTCTCATTAATTTCTCAAGTAAGTAAAAGCACTGTGTTCCCTCGCACCTTTGGTGTGCTGTTTAGCTCCCGACCCCTCTCCTGCAGCTTGAGGCTGCATGCCACCCTCTCGCATGCGGTGCACTCGCTTTACCCTGGTCCTACTACTCCCTAAAGATGCACAGTGGTAGGAGTAACTTGTATTCCACTGGGTATCTTTAAATATAAAATGAGGACGAAATGGATGTAATTTTCTGATACTAAATTATCCTTCCTCTTCTGATGACCATTATAATAGCACCACACTGCTTTACTTTTATAGGTTTATTTGTAATTTACTCCATTCGCCTTATTTAACATTTTAAATTCTGTGTCTTCATTTTAATTTATATTCTATGCTTGATATACCTCGTCTTATTGCTTTTTGTCAATTTTATATATTCTTTCGTCACTGATCCTCAGTCAAACTTATTTTCTATGACCTTTAATGTAAAAGGTAAAACTGTTTTCCTTTCCCTACCTCGAACACAGTAGATAAACAAAGTAATGCATTTCATCAAATATTGTTTACTTATGTTTCACCGAAAATACATGTTTTGTGCTTCTCTGAATAAAAATCGTTTTAGGGAAAGTTCCGCGGACGTGTTTGTTGTGTGCCTATGAACAGCAAAACTCAAGGATAAAAAGTCACAAACACCAATCTTAGTAATTAAGATCATTTCCAAAGGAGTAGTCGGATGGCTTTAAATATAAAACAATCATCTTTATATATAAAATGCTTGAGCTCCAAAATAAATGGAATATGCTAGCTGTCCTACAGATAAATTGTGCTTATATCCTCTTACATCGCGTAATTTGTAATACTTGATGATAATTATTACACTCCGATATGATATATTAATAAATAAACTCAAAACTTATATGTCACCTTAAAGCAGGTCACATCTAATCGATAGTGATTTTTTCAGAGTTGAGAAGTTATGGAAGTGTGAAAATAATGTCTCATACATTTTTTTATTTTATCTTCAAAAAATAAAAATACAAAAGGCCACAAACATTCACAGATAGTATCATTCTCTTAACTGTGGTTAATAATATTTACAGTATTGAATAGTCTAACCAAAAATTGCGTACTTTTCAAGGTTTGATTTAAACGAAGTAGTATGGTAGATTACACTGCAATATGTTTCCTGTGAAGTTCAAGAGGCGCGTTTCCGTCCCTGCGAAATGATAAATCAGCATCGGTTCGAGCATTATATACTTTGCTGCACTTCTCAGCAGCAATAATAATTTTAATTTCAACTATAATTGCGCTACTTTTAAATTCCTCAAAAGATTTTAGTTTTCTACTTACAGGTTTTCCAGAATTCGACCGCACAAATTAGCAGAATTATAGAAGGGTCCAAGATAAACAGTTTGAGGTTGGGAACCTATGGGTCATGGGTTATAAATTGTTTGTTACAGTATAAAATATATTGAAGGTTAGCACAGCACTGACGCAATGAACCGTGACGTGAGCACCTGGATTTTGAAAAGCTGGATGAAGTAACACCATTTTAGTCTTATGGTTAGCGTGTGGACAGCGAGTTAAGGTGTCGTGGGAGGTGAAGGTTCAAGCTTTCATAGATCCTTAATTTTTATGTTGTCTCCCTTTTTGCATTTCATAACGAGCCGTTCATATTTTGTTGCGTTGCTGAATATAATTTATACGTACTAACAAATAAAATATATGAAGTTTACGATTAGCATGCATGTGCAACGGAGAACGTTTCAATAACAGCTGCATTAACACCTGAAGGAATACACTCCTCGAATGGGTTTCTAAAACACAGTGTAACACACATAGACATGTTATGTACATTGCAATCGTGGGTACAGTTTACAATTAGCAAACAATATTAGCATTGTATTAAATGAACTTCAAATGAAATAAAAATGAACAACTATCTCTGTAGTAAAACAAGTACCTACATAAAACGAATTAAGAACTATGTACTAGTCAGGAAAATGAATTCTACGTTTTCATTTCTGCATGAAAGACAAATAGAAAGAGACTTCAAGAAATAATACAGTATCTAAAGGACAACATACAAGGACACCAGAGGAACTTTTCGATGTGTCCCTGCAGAAAAAAATTACGAAGAAATTAACCTCTCATCCTGTCAACAATTCCAAGATTACTGTGAATATCACCATAAAAAGCTAAAGTTTGTGTGCTTGGTTTCAACGGAAATCTGGTAAGCGAGTCTCTTATGCATGTATGAGATAATTATGATAGCATACGATCATACAATCACATGAATTAGGATTATACACAAACGTGGCCCCAAGGACACTGGAGCAGAGCACCGGACGTGTGCGTGTTTGAATGTTTGTGTGTGTGTATGTGTGTGTGTGTGTGTGTGTGATATCGGAGAGGATTCCGCACTACAGCCGTTGGCTTATTGTACGGCAGATTCCAGGAGCATACGATGAGATGAGAGTAATTTCAAAGGGAGGCCGAATCCAGACAGTAGGGGAACAGCCACAGTGGATGGTCCCTAACATATTCTAAATAGATCTTTACCTTGACACGGGGAGCGCCTCAGTTTTGACTAAACTCCGTGAGTCTACAGATGATTTCCAATGCCATGCCATATTTGAGAGCGTAGTCACCACGGAAGGGCGCCACTACCGCAGACCTCGCCGACACTCAAGACCCTGAAAGAGACCGGTTGTATGAAATGGAGATGAAATGGAGCGACAATAAGTTCGGGGGAATGAAGAAGCCTCCCCAATATTTGCCTAGTGACTCGGGAAAAACCCTGAAAAACGCATGGGTCAGAGAGGTTGGCGACGGAATCGATTCCACGACCTCCCGAATGCCAGTAACAGACGAATCGCCTGAGCGATTTGGCTCGGTGAGCACCGGGCGTAGGCTCTTTTTTTTTTTTTTTTTTTTTTTTTTTGTAGTGCTTAACGTCCGCTTTAACTTCTTATGGCACCGCAGGCGGCACGCGTAGGCTCTTGTGTCCCTTTGCCTCTTACTTGACCTCAGGGAGGAAAGGATGAGGGGAGAGACCCAAAGAGCGACCAGATCCGTATTAGATGGAGGCAAACTTGAATGGCGTCCCTAACGGCTATAGTGAACGCCTCCAACACCGACCTCATCGAACCCTAGTCTCTTTTCGAAACGTCAAAGGAGCCCCATCATCATCGAGTGCTCCCGATGATGCCAGTATAGCTGTTTCAAAGCACAGTTCTTCATCGAGCTGCAACCTGCCGAACGCCGTCACCTGGTCCTTTAATCCTGAAAGAGATATGGTTAGGAAATTATGGGAACAGGAAATGATGGATCGGAAAATTCGGGGGAAGTAATGAACCTACCCAGTATTCGCTTGGCGACCCGGGGAAACCCCCAAAAGTACCAATGGATCAGATAGGCCGGCAACGGGTATCGAACTGTGACCTACCAAATGCGGGCTACAGACGAAACCGCCAGAGCCATTTCGTTCGGTTACAATTATATCACTATTATTCAATTGTTTACTCAAAATTACATTTTAATTGTATAACACATATTTGTTTATGATTAAGTTAAGTTTTATTTTGTTAGTGATTTTTGTCAGGCTACCCAATATTGACAGACAATTTGATGTACAACTAGTGGAAGTAACTCTGATTGATAGAAAATGACTTAACTCTGCAAAATGACTCATTATTCTTTTCCGACTAAATTACCACCAATAATGGATATAACTGATACAAGAGTGCAAGCAACCAATTGTTCCAATTACTTCAAGGAATTATGAAATTCTATAAACATTTTGAATGATACTGCATTTCATCGGCGGATGGAAATTTCACAAATTGTATTTTTAAAGATGTAAATATGTTAGAAACTTTTCGGACATAGCTGGCAATTATAACCTTTGATAACCTTAATAAATATCAGCAAAACATTTTTTTACACATTTTTCGTCATTTTAACAGCTTGGTCATATCGCGACGAAATTGTGCGTTGACGGTATGTGGTGGACAGTAAGCCTTTTAAGATCTCATCCCCGACCATACTAGCTTCGCTTAGCGCCAAGCAGATGGTGAGAAGGCCATCCAGTCACTAGCTAAACTAATATCGTTGTCTGATGGCAAATTGCTGTTAGTCTTACTTATCACTTAGCTCCGCGACAGGCAGATGAAGTGAGGGGGAGACTCTATCTACTGCTTATACTATCTCTCGAGTGCAAACGTAATTAACCTTTTCATCTTTGCTATTATCTTTGGTGGGGGGGGGGTGCTGAAGGTTGAACTTTGGGTCAAGGCATTAAATATCCAAGCCTGTATTTATCTTGGCGATTGAAGGAAACTAAGAAAAAAGGCCAGCCAGATTAGTCGGCCCATGAGATTGGAACCCAAAACCTCCCGAACGCAGGCCACTGGACAACTATTTATTTGGTAAGTTCCTGTTGCGTAGAAGTAAGTACGAGGGCCTTTTTTTTTTTTCAACCTCCGATAGGCTATAAATAAAAGATACATTCATAGAAAACAATTATTTTATTACTAAAAGTTTTGTACACTTATGGTTACATTTCAAATAATCACCGAAAAGATTGAGACATTTATCGTACCTATGCACAAATTTTGCAATATCCGGTTCAAAAAATGTTGCCGCCAATGATTTCAAATGAGTTGTTTTGAAGATCGTTGGTTTGAAAATGCTACCCTCCTAGCCACGTCTTCAGTTCAGGGAAAAGGTGAAAGTCGCTGAGTGCCAGGTCAGGACTGTACGGCGGATGATCGAAAATGTCCCATTGAAATTGTTCAAGGAGCCAATGGGTTGTGCCAGCAGTGTGTGGACGAGCGTTGTCATGGATCAACGCAATTCCTGAAGTCACCATTCCTCTTCGTTTGTTTTGAATGGCTCTCCGCAAATGTCGTAAAGTACGAAGATCTTCAAAACAACGTCAATCCTCGTTTGAAACCATTGGCGGTAACATTTTTTGAAGTGGATATTGCAAAGCTTGTGCACAGGTACGATAAATGTCTCAATATTTTCGGTGATTATATTGAAAAGTAACCATAAGTGTACAAAACTTTTAGTAATAAAATAATTGTTTTCTATGAACTTGTCTTTTATTTATAGCCTATCGGAGGTTGAAAAAAACGGACCTCGTACTTCCCCCCTCCCAGTGGGAGTGGTTATCAATATCACATAATCTAGGAAACCAGCGGAGCAAGGATGCAGCTCTTGAAATGTAACAGTAGCGTTACCTTCTTAACACCCTCAACATTAAATACACAATACCAAATCTACAACCTCTAAATCATTAAGCCTGTGGTAAAGCCCTAAAAAGGGAGGTACTGAGCTATAACACCTAGGCTCAACACGAGCCTACCAGAAGGCGACGATAGACGCGATGCCAGCAAATGTTAAATTGGCGTGAAAGGATGGTTTCAACTTACTGTGTATTCAACCACTCCTCAACTTGCTCAACTAACCGATCCAATCCAACTAACCGATAGCTTTTTTTGAAACGTGATTTATTCTGTATCTTCATAGTCATGATACAGATACTGTTTTACCTACGTTAGGTTCACTATCTTCAAGATACTCTAAATACTTACATAAGTTCACCATTGACGGCTTTTCCTAATGTGGAATGTGGAGATTGCGTTTTCAATTTAAAACGCGATTTCAAACATTTAGATTAATGACGGACACAACGACGGTTTTACCCTAACAATTTTTTTAATGTAACGAAATAATAGAATAAACGAATCATTAAGAAAATTTAATGACACGTTTATGTAATACTGAGGTTCAGTAAAACTAGCCAATAGTGTACTGCAATTCCTTTCCTCTCCAATTTAAGCTGTTCAACTTTTGAAAGTTTTGTTGCTTTTCTTTCTTTCCAGTGCATCTCTTTTTCTCGATTTCACCCATAAACATTTACACCGCAAGTCATTAAATACCCATTAACATTCAGAATCAATCAACGCATTTTAATCCCCTCATATACAAAAATATTGTGATGCAGTTATTTGCAAAGCTATCAATTAGCTGGCGGTAATCGGCCGATTAGTAAGAGCGAAACAGAAGTATCTCGCGCACATAAACATCGGAATCGCTACAAAAGATAGCCAAAATATTCTGGAGGTCTCCCATTACTCAGCTTCCAAAAAATTCTAGAATTATCTCTGGAAATATTCACATATAAGCCAACAGGTTCGTCAGTTTCTGAGTCAGTTTGATATTCAGTGAGTGCTGATATTGTAGGAGATTGCGCTCGACTCCCCAGCGAATAAATCATCCAAAAAGGCTGCATCCTGCGTATTTTATTGCACGCTAGCCGCGTCGCGAAGAAAATAAAACGGCAATGAGAACTAAGTGATGCAAAAGTGAACATTTGAACTAGATCATATTAGTGAAGTGACAAGATTAGTGGGAACTTAGGTGACAGAGAAAACTGGAAAAAGACACATTGCATTTCTAAATACTGATTGTATTTACGTGTGCAACTCTGTTGCAATCATTTCAAGAAATGAACAGCATCTTAACCAGATAAGGATATGACACAAATAAAAAGGAAACGAAGGACACCGATTCTGTAGCCGAGGCTACTCAACTCGATGATCCTGGGTAAGATGCTCAACTGGGACTGGGGAACTTTAGTTTAATTAAAATCTCTGCTTACCATCCCTAGAGACTGGAAATATAATTATGGTAATAAATGTTGGTGCATCCTAATAAAAATAATAATAAGTCAACGAGATAGCTGTTTCCAAAGACATAGTCCCCGATACGCTTATACTTGGAAGAGATTGCCTCGGCTCAAAACAGCAAAAACTTGGCCGAGGGCAATGCAAGGTATCGCATTCGCCTTGAAAACAACCCTACCATGCAATTTTGTTAATTCTCATTCCTTCACTACCGAGATGCGAGTGGAAATGTACTAAAGCTGTTAGAAACCAGTATTTTTGCTTTGCTGGAGTAACACAATCGTACGTCAATAACTTTAATTTCAGTGTTACAAACTAAAGGTTATTATTACAAACAGTCCATAATTGGAAAGGTAAAGAAAGTCAGATAGAAAATTCAACGTCATTCCAGATCTGAACCATGGATCTCCTGGATCACATCGCGGTTACAGCGTTGAAGCGTCTGAGTCTACCTTTCCAACTCCTGTCCCACATACAGCTAATGTGGAAGAAAAAAGTCTGACATGTTCCCTAAACAGACTTTTTTACGTTTCTGTAACAAATTGCTGTTAAAAAGCTTATTCTTCTATTTGGTCCATGCTCATGGTGAACAAATTAGCAGAAATAGTCTTATTATTTGCTTCCATGTAAGTAGAACGGGAATAAGGGAATACCATAGGCTAAAGTGATAGTCAAAAGCTGGTTGTTATGTTAGTGAAGTTCCATTGTTTGTGTGGAAAGCACTTGACAAATTCCCGTATGAGAAAAGAAGTATTTTAAAGCTGAAACCAATAACAAGGAATATCTAAAAAGACGATCAACTCCACGAAAAAAATGTATGTATCCACAAATTGTGTATTTTATCGAGCTCTAAATTTTATGTTGAGTAAGTTTTTGTCTATCGCTACGATTTATCAGTTATGCAGTATTCCGTAAAATGCATCTAGAATAAAGAGGCTATTCCCAGAAAATTCAAGATATAATTTTTATTTAATGTACGAATCATAAGAGCCAGTTTTGAGAAAATCAAAATGTTTGAAAATTGTATCATGTAAAGGATAGTTGGGGTGGTGAAATGTTCTTTAAAATGTTGCTGTCGAATCCTTGGAAGATACTTTTTTGGAACCAGGAGATCTCAAAACACATTTCCGGTGAATTGTCAGTATGGAATTTTTGGGTGCAATACCTTCGCTATACACTACGGACATGGTGTACGTGTAGAGAGAGGGAAAATTCATAGTCGATAATTATTATGTTTCTCTTTTGTTGCACAGTTACAATAATAGTTGTCTGGAGCTTTGAGAGTTTGGGTAAAAATGTCAAGTTACCAATAGTTGTTATCCGTTTCACTCATAATTGCCTAATCCGTATGTTTTCCACAGCAATTTAGAGGGTGACTTTTATTATATCACCATAAATTATATTTTTATTTCACAAAAATATTCGTATTGAAAATTTTCAAAATTACTTTCTGCCGAAGAATTTTAATCACTTATTTGTTAGGTTTGGTAATTTGTTTTGACTCCCCCACAAGATTTTTCCTAAATAATATATGTTTCAAATTTCACATTCATATTGAAAATCTTCCAAGTACCTTTCATGGACCTTTCTTCTTTCCCTAGTACGATATACAATGCATATAGCAGATAAAGGAGATATTGTACTCCAAAAATTCAATATCGAGGTTTCACAGGAAATACATGTTTTAGAGTCCTATGAGTCTAAAGAAAGAAATTATTTTTCGAAAAAGGCCCGCGCGCGTGTGTGAGCGTCCTCGTCTGTACACTATATAAATAATTAAGATGTAAATGAGTTTTAACTACTTGAATAATAAGTTTGCAGCTTTTATTCGATCAACACGTCTTCTTAATTGGAATTATTTATCGAATTTCTGCATAACACAAAAAATAAAAGTCGGTTAAATACCAACCTTGATGCTTAAATTCAGCATTTTTCAAGAATGCAACACGAAGATGCTAGGAAAATCCCCCAACCCAAAAATACCCTTTATATGGAATATTTTTCGAAAAAGTTTATTTTCTTAAAATGGCTCAAACGATTTTGATTAACATACCATATGTTTAAGGCATTTGTATGACAAACGAAAGGTATTCCCGAATTTTCTGAGAATATCTACCTGAAGACCTGTTCATTCTGGATGACTTTTGTATAATTTTGTATAACTGGTAAACCTTAGGAGATACAAAAAAACTGTAGATCTCATTAAAACATATAATTTATGTTACCTATACTTTTTTTGCTGGAGTTGACCATTTTTTAAATATTCCTTGCTATTGGTTTCATTTTCAAAATACGTGCTTACAATTTTTCATATACGAGAATTTGTCAACTCCAGTAGTTCTCGTTAAAACACACATTCTATGTGTTACACTTTCGTAAAGAGTTAATCATTTCCGAGATCTTCCGTGTTATTATTGGTAACAGTTTTAAGCTAATTTTCTCAAATGGGAGGTCTTCATTCTTTTCGTCTCTCATTTGTTTACTTCTGGCAAGCAAAGAACGGAATTTCAATTGTTTCACATAGCAACTGGCTTTTAAAACATTTGACTATCGCTATAGTCTAGTGCATTTCATTATTTTCCTTCTACTTAAAAGGAATCAAGTAATACGACCAATTCAGCTAAAGTTTATCTCGATTAGCATGATTTAGATAAAAGAGTAATTTTTTTAAAGAAAAGTTTGTTTGCGGAACAGCTAGAGAGTTATGCGAATGGAAGACGTTCGATTTTTTTATCGGTCTCGATGATTTGATTAGATGCTGGCCTTCTGATCCCAAGGTCGCAGGTTCAAAAGCGGCCTAGACTGAAGGGTTTTAAGAGTGCTTAAGCAACAACCCCATGTCAGTAAATTTCCTGGCATGTAAGAGAACTCATTGTGACAATATTCCGGCACACCAGTGGTGCTAATATGATCCTGACAATTGACAGCGTCGTTTTAACAAACAAAATATTTAGTTATTAATTTTTCAACTAATTTTAAACTTCCAGTAGGGATAAAGACCAGCTTTGCACCACAGTAATGAATGCAACATTTATTGTATTATTTAGCACAGCTGTTAAGAAAATAGGACCATACATGCTAAGAATCTCATAAATACCAGCGCCCAACTTTTTCTAACCCGTTCTTCCTTTTGGGCTGAGCTTTCCTGTTACTCCCACAGAACTCTTTGTTTTTAATTGTTTCATGTATATAGGGTGTCTCAGAATTCAAGCGCACACATTGCCAGGATTGTAGAGGGGTCCAAGATAAACAGTTTGAGATAGGGAGCTATTGGTTATGGGATATGGAATTGTGTGCTACAGCATAAAATGTGTTAAGGATTAGAACGACATCGACCAAACCGCCATGGGCCGTAACCTGAACACTCGAATTTGGGAGGAGTTAGAAATAGTGGTATTATTTAACGCTATTATCGTATGAACATCGGAATAGGATGTTGAGGGAGTTGAAGGATCAAGTCTTCGTAGGAACCTTTACTCTTAAGTTGTTTCCTTTATTTAGTATTATATAATATTCCTTTTAAAATGAGCCGTTCATATTTTGCTCGCTACTCAATATGATTTATTTGTGCTGAAATTTAAAATAAATGTAATATACGATTAGCATCTAGGTGCAACTGAGAACGTTTCATTAGCAATTATACTAAACACTTGAAGGGGTACTCTTCTCCGTACCTTTCAAAAGGGTTTCTAAAATACAATATATCGCACAGTGATGTGCTGTGTATGTAGACATTACAACTGTAGGCACAATTCATAATCTACGAAACAATATCATCATTGTGCCAATAAACTTCAAATGAGAGACAAAATGAACAACCATCTCTATAGTAAAACAAGTACCTACATAAAACTAGTTAAGAATTGTGTATTAGTGCATTTTATATATAATCATCGCTACATGATAGACAAATGAAAAGAGATTTTGAGAAATAATACCTACAATATCCGAATTACAAAATACAGCATGGTTACCTGAGGAACTGTTCGACATAACGACCTGCAACTGCCTTGCAGAGTTTGCACCTAAGAAGCACAGTACTGAATATATAGCTGAAGTGGTTAAAACCTCATAACACCCACATAGACAAATTTCAACCGCTGTTACCATTCTAGAAATGGCAGAGACTGCTGTTTTATTATTATTATTATTATTATTATCATTATTATTATTATAATAACACCTCTACCGCTAATCAAAGTTTGTTTCTACGTTTCATATATGTTTTCAACATCATAATTGTTTTATTAAATGAATCTGCGCAAGTTCATTGGCAATCACTGCACTGCTAAGTAGATTTCATTCAGTCTTTTGAAAATAAGATCGAGGGTTTATCTTCTTGACTAAACTCAGCGCATTAGTGCTGGTCAAATTGTGTACCTCTTTGAGAAAAACAAGAAAGTTAAAAAAAAAAAAAAAAAAAAAAAAAAACAACAACAACAACAACAACAACTAAACAATCGAAACTTCAGAGTACGTGCAATTTTACTATCGTGGGATTCGATGACCAGCGCTCTACCGACTCACCCACCAGTATGTTACAGTGGAGTGATCTTGCTAACTACATAACGATGTGACATCAACCAAATGGTTACCATAGGCGTGCACGCCCTTGGAGAAAAGACAATTTTGCCAAAATTACAAGTCCAATACTTTTAAATGTCGTACAGATTGTGCACCAACACTGCATTCCTCCGACTGCTAGCATACAAATTAAACATTTTTAATGAACATAGGATACACAGGTCCAGTTCTTTTATATTCTGGTCACTGATATGCGGTTCAGAAACCATGTCATAACTCTTTAGAGGCATTAGCTTCTCTACCTCAAACGGTTTCTCTATGATCCCTCTACAATCCTCCCAGAGTGTGTGGTTGAATTCTGGGACACCCGTATAGCCCCGTTTAACATGTGGCCATATCGGCTTTGACTTAAGAAAAACTCGTTGATTGTTGGCCCTTGAGCGTTTAGTTTTTAATCATTTTCTTCTTTATACACACGCATATTCACTCTCACATACATACTTCCAGACTGTGTAAGGGATAAAGAATAATTTCGGTTAAATAAAAATTCTTCGCCCCAACCGAAAATTGAACCCGATACCTCCGCTGAACACTCGACCACGGCAGTACCGGTCCCCACAGCATTTATTCTATTGTTCTGAAGAATATATTTGGTCGAAATTAATTGAAGGCTGTATAGCCTTTTCATACACACATGCCGTTACCTACATTTATACCGAGATTTCACCGTAAATATATTTTTGAAGACCCTGAATAAAATAAAAAAATTTAAAGAAAGGTAGTATGCGTGTCTATATGTGTGTAAAAGCATCACTAAGAAACGAAAACTCCGTAAAATGCCAAACTTAACATACTTTACGTTCTGCATCTGCCAAGGATGTGACACAAAATTTTTAAAAAGATTCCTCACTCCAAACTACCTTTAGAGGAAAAATGTTTTAGAATTTTTTATTTTCTCAAAAATTCCTTTAATGATTTTAATTAAAACACAATATGTTTAAGATATTTGAATGATAAATGAAATGTATATCTTGAATTTTCTGGGAGTAGCCCTCAAGTCTAGATCACTTTTGCGTAACTGGTAAACTGTAAGAGATAGACAACATCTAATTCCACAAAAAATGTAGATATCGTTAAAGCACACAATCTAAGTCTGTCATTATTATTCTCTTTTTGTGATATTTCCCATTTGTTGGTTGGAATTTTCCAAAAGTGATAAATTTCTCAAATGGGAAGGCTTTATTCGTCCCTTTCAACTTCTGTTCATGCAAAGAGAAGAAACTTCAAAGCCAGCACATAGGGACCAGCTGTTGTAAGATTTGACTACCGTTTTAGCCTAGTGTAGTCCCTTATTCCCTTGTACCTGCAATACCACCATTTCTGATAATGTTTATCTTGATTATGTAACACATTTTTGGCTGTCTGCAGGCTATTCCAGTGTGGCCAGAATGAATAACACCATTGGAATTTGCTGCGAACATTTAATAGAGGCAAAAACGGATCTGTTTGGAACGAGTTACCGATTATTTTAATTATTTTATTTAATTATATATAAATATATGTATATATATATTTAATTATTTAATTATGAAACTGTTGCTGAGTATATGCACGAGGAATTTTAACCATCGTTGTGCATCTGTTAACTTCTAGAGTATCAAAAGCTTTGTGTTGTGGCAAATATGTTTCCGTAATAAAGTAAAGAACCAATTACCGAGACTCGCTCAACTGCTATAGGGGAAGTCCCTCTGTAATCATTCCTAAGCGGGTGATGAACCCAGCATAGGCTGCGCTAACTTGAAGCGCAAGAAGCTATCTTGAGGCACGGGAAGTATTTTTTTTTCATGTGGAGGGGAAAACCCCATTTACAGGCGAGAGGGAGAACTCTGTTGTGTGGAAGTTGCCAAACCATGACACTACCCACCAAATAGCCCCTTCGCCGGTGAGAATTCACGCGTGGAAGTGTAGCAGTATTACTTTTGCACCTGCGGATTCTAGCAGAGGGTCATAATGGCCAATCAAATCGGCATGTGCCAAGTGTGAGTCAAGACACAAACATGGCAAAAGCCCTGATCGCGCTCGGAAATTCAAGGTGTGGGAATGTAGGATAGTTGAGATGCTTGTCACCGGATGGAGACGCTGTCGTATTCTATAGTAATGTTGACCTGTAACGAAGTATAGGGTCATTACTGTAGATATTAGATAGTAATATAAAGGTTAATAATTCCTTATGGCATGCTATTGAGCATGCTGCCCTGTACTATAAAAGATGCGCGCGCGAGTTGTGTGAGTGTGCTTTTTGTTTTTGTTTTGTTTTTGGCAGTTTTTAACTACCGCCTTTACTACCCACTTGTGGCACCGTAGGCGATGATACTGGTGATACATGAAATAAAGATGGAACACCGGTGGAATGTGATGGCGGAGGAAACAGGATAACTTGGAGAAAACCTGCCCCTGCACCGCTTTGTCCACCACAAATCTCACATGCGGTCTTGGGATCACTTCGGATCGAACCCGGGCCGTCTAGGTGACAGGCGAGTGGTCGTGTGTGGGGGCGCTTATTGTATGGTATGTTAGACCCCTGGAGGAAGGATGAGAAGAGTGTACCGGACAGGGAGAGGGCCTTCGTGCGGGAGAGGGTTCCTAACAGTACACGACAGTTTGCTGGGAGCGCCAGGAGCCCGTCAATCAAGTCCAAATAAACCAAATGAGATCACATTTCCAGAGCGCAGTCACCCCCACGAAATGGCGACTCTGTCGAAGTCCTCATCGACATTTACAAGACTTAATGAACCGGTTGGGATGAAATAAAGATGTAATGAAGTTCGGGGGAATGAAGAATCTTCTCCAGCATTCGCCTAGTGATCCCGGGAAAACCTCCGAAAAACCTATGGGTAAGAGAGGTAGGCCTTCGGATAACGATCCCACGACCTCCCGAAACGCCTGAGCCACCTGGCTCGGTACATAAAGGACGTACTCATCAATGTGATTATTAAATTAATCAGTAATTTCTCACATCTAACATACATCTCACCCCTTTTGGGTGGGGTATGGCTCCATTCTGTGTGGTTTCTGCTCAGATTCGTTTTGGATTATTCTTTGGACTTCTTGCGGACAGCATTTTACTATCTATTTGCGCGCTGACTCTCGGAAGTTGCACTAAACAATAATTTATTAGAGTTTAAGTTTAATTGTTAATATAAATTGGTTCTGAGCCTGACATTCTATTGGCCATTTGCTTGTCATTGATTGGGAGTCCCTCCTTCCCCGGCACAACCTTGGCTCAAAGGGCGATTTTCGAGGGCTACCAATAATCACGTACTGCGAATATAGTCATTGATAATTTTTATAGCGGATGTATTCGATGTATTCTTGTATATCTACTTCAGATTACCTTAAGGCGAGGGTCCTATCAAACAGAGGGAGCGATTTCTTGTGTTTGTTTTCGTTAGTTTCATACTCGCCTAGTTCTTAAATTTGGTCATTTCCATTATTTATTTTGCTGTTATATATAAGTTATAGATTTAGCATTTAACGAATTGTTAAATTGAATGAATTTTTTGTTCCTCTTATAGGAGATAAGCCGGTGCTACCGTAAATGATTTGGCAATTATTCGTAATATTCTATTCTGGAGTGTGTATAGCTTGTGTATGTGTGATTTTGCTGCATATCCCATACCGAGACTGCGTACGTATCGACTCATTTTTACTTTCTCTATACGCACTATGTATATAGTGTATAGAGAATGTATTGCACTCCACCAAAAAATTCGATACCGAAATTTTACCGGAAATATATGTTTAGGGTCCCCTTTATCTAAAAAAAAGCATTTTCGCAAAAAGGTCCGTGTGTGTGTGTGTGTGTGTGTGTGTGTGTGTGTGTGTGTCCGATTGTACGTGTGTCCGTGTGTCTGTGAACACGATAACTCAAAAACGAAAAGAAGGTAAAATACCAAACTTGGTATTTAAGTTTAGTATCTTCCAGGGATGCGAAACGAACATTTTGAGAAAAATCCCCCCACCCCCAACTACCCTTTGCATGGAACTTTTTTAGAAAATTTTGATTTTCTTAAAAATGGGTCTAACGATTTTGATTAAAATTTCGAGTATTAAAGATATTTACCTGACAAATAAAATGTATATCTTGAATTTTCTGGGAATAGCCTCTGAAGAGTAGTTTATTCTGGATGAATTTTACTGAATTTTGAATAACTGCTAAACCGTAAGAGATGGACAAAAACTTACTACACAAAAAATGTAGAGCACGTTAAAACACACAAGTTATGTTATATACATTTTTTCGTGGAGCTCGTCGTTTTTGTGACATTCCTTATTTTTGGTTTCTGCTATGAAAAACTTTTCATTTTTCATACAGGAATTTGTTAACTGCTGTCCATACAAAGGAACTTCACTGACATAGCAACCAGCTTTTGATTATCACTTTAACCTATGGTACTCCCTTATTTCACCTCTACTTACAAGAAAGCAAGTAATATGACCTATTTCTGCTAATTTTACTGATTAGCATGAAGTAAATAGAAGTATAAGCTTTTTAAGAATAATTTGTTGCAGGGATATAGAGAAAGTCATGTGAATGGTACACATCAGATTTTTCATTACTAGTTTGTAGAGAGTAGCCCCATATTCAGTATTGGCTGGATATTTATATCGATTATTGGATATTTGACCGTTTAATTTTGCTCTGATTTTAAACTAATTTTCAAAAATACATGCCCTTATATTAATCTAAGCCTCAACTACATCGGAATATCCCTCCTATATTTCCTACACTCCTCGATACCAAATTCTTCATATTAGCATCCGACACACGTTTCATTGTTCGTCTGCTAATTTTAAATATTGTTTCCCTTGGCTAATTCTTAGAAATCCCTTACGTGCGCGTCCCTTAGGTACTGACCCACATTAAGCATTTAGCTTAATGCAATTCCTACTTCCTGAGTTTCTCGGAATTTAATTAGTTAGCCACACTAACCTACTACCGAATTGCTGACTTACCTCCAACAAAGTTATAACTTTTGCATTTTAATCATTCATCGTTTTAATATGAAGTTATTTGTCTCAATTACATCTCTATCTCCCCATTTTTTTCTTTATAAAATAACTATTATTTTAATACAGCAACAGTTCCAGTGTAAAATTCGGATGTGCTATCGTCACATAACTATGCTGCAACAAACTTTTCGTACAGAACCTATTCTTCTATCTACTTCACGCTTATCAAAATAAGCATCAGTAGAAACGGCTATATTACATTATTTCTTTGTACGAAGGAAATAAGAAAATGAAATAAGGTAAACCGATAGTTGATTCATTCAAAAGCCGATCGCTATGTGACGGTACTGAAATTCGGTGCTCATTGCTTCACCAGGATAAAAAATATGAATGACGAATTACTATTTCAGAAAAGAATAAATATTCGAAAACGAACAATATCTCAGAAATGTTTAGTTCCACAAAAAAACTAGATTTGACATGAATTGTGTGTTCTAACAATATCTACCTTTTTATACTGTAAATTTTTGTCTCCTCTTACGTTATTCAGAATGAACAGGAGTTCAAAGATTACTCACATAAAATATACATTATATTTGTCATTTAAATATTTTAAACACATAGTATTTTAATGAAATAGGTTACAGCTATTTTTGAGAAAATCAAAATTTTGATAATTTTCTCATTCAAAGAGTAGTTTGGTGGATGCTGAACTTAAATATCGAGTTTAGTATTTAAATGGCTTTTCGTTTTGAATTACGCTGCTCACTGACACACGCACATACACACGCGCAAGCATACAGACTTTTTCTAAATATTTTTTGTTAGTAGAACGTGAAGTATGAAATAGAAAGAAGAATAAGCTTTCTTAAGAAAAATTTGTGGCAGAATAGGCACAGAAAGCAATGTGAATGTTACACATGGGATTTTTATTCTAAACTATTTATGTTGTTTTCAATTAATTCAGCAACAAATGAATTTGTTTGATGATATTCATACCTCAGTAAATCGTATTTGGTATTTCGCACGCCTGGGCCTAGGCGGCCTTGGATCAATCTCAAGTGACCGCATGTGGAATTTGTGTGGACAAATTGGCGCGGAGGGTTTCTCTGGGCTCTCCGGTCCCGCCCACCATCACATTCCATTCCATCTTCATTCCATGTATCATCAGTGTCATCGCCTGCGGTGGCATAGTAGTAAACGCGGGCGTTATACACTACACAAAAAACGCGCGCCTGACGCTAGACATTACAGGGCAAATAAGGCAGCAAATAAATATACCATGTGTTTTTACGCGTATTCTCTAAGCCAAAGATTATAAATACTGTATAGTTTTTTTAACGTGTTATTCATTTAAAGAAATGATTATTTCATTGGAATAAATGTTAATTTATTGCTATTATTATCATTATTACTTTTTATTTTTATTATTTAAGTTGAAGTAATTTAAGTAAAATTCTTTACCATGCACGTACCTAGTAAATAGACCAAACCATGTGGCTCAGGCATTTCGTGTGGGTCTGCATTCGAAAGATCGTGGGATCGGTTACCTGCGGCCAACCTCTCCGACCCATGGGTTTTTCGGGAATTTTTCCTGGTCACTTGGCAAATGCTGGGGAAGATTCTTCATTCCCCCGGACTTCCTGTCCGTTCATTTCATCCAACCTGTCTCTTTCAGAACCGTAAGTGTTGACGAGGCAGAGACGCCATTCCATGGAGGTGACTGTGCTTTGGAAATACAGCTCTCGGCGGCGGGATGGCTCAATCCCGGTATATACCGGCTATACCGGGATTGAGCCACAATCCCAAGACGCTCCTTTGCGTCGAGATGAACTGCTTGTAAACTGTCAGGGACCTTCCACGACGGCTTTTTACCTGTCCGGCATTCGGCCGCTCTGTGAAATCACACTCATCTCATTCTTCCCAGAGTCTGACATACAATAAAACAACGGCTACAGTGCGGAATGGCCTTCCTTAACCTTCTGTCTCTCTCCTTCTACCTCACACACGCACATACACACACACAGAAGGTAGAGAAGGTATTATTGCACCCAAAAATTCGCTTCGAAAGTTCACCGGAAATACTTGCTTTAATAATCTCTGAATTCGGAGAAAGAATTTTTAGAAAAAGATCAGTGAGTGTCTGTGGACAATTTATCTCAAAAACGAAAACTCCGTTAAACACCAAACTTAGTATTTAAGTTCGGCATCTTTCAAGGAACTACCAAGTACTTACATGGGACATTTTTCGGAAATTTTGAATTTTTAAAAAATGGTCTAACGATTTTGATTAAAATGCCATAAGTTTAAGATGCCTTCATTCACAAATAAAATACATAGGTATCTTGAATTTTTCGAGAATAGCTTCTTCTTCATTCTGGAGGACTTTTGCAAATCAGGTGAACCATAAACAAAATCTTACCTCACAAAAATGTAGATATCATTAAAATACTTAATTTATGTCAGATACTGGTGTTTCTTTTGTTATTTTGTTTGATGGCTTTTTTGAGTTCTTCGTCTCCGAGATATTCCTTGTTATTGATTTCAATTTTAAAATAATTATATATACTTTTCTTAGAAGGTAAGTAGACTTTCGTTCCATATCTCTTGTGTGTTTTTACTCTAGGCCATACAAAGAGAACCAAATTTAAATTGTTTTGTATAGCGACAGTTTTTAAATGATTTTCTTATCATTTTAGCCTAATGTGTTTCCTTATTTCCATTCTAGTTACAAGAAATTAACAATAACGCAAATTCTGCTAATATTTGTCTTAATTAGGATGGTGTAGATGAAAAGATAATTTTCTATGACAATAATTTGTTTGTAGAAAAGGTAGAGATATAAAAAAAATTAGTCCTTTAGGAGTTGAACTTAACATTTTTTTATTATGCCCATATTCCTCAGGAAGTACAAGCATTTTCAGATGTTTAAGAAGAAGCATCCATAACCTCCTTATCTGCCCTTACAATATCTCAACGGCTGTGTACAAAGAATAGTCAGAATAACTAAATAGGCAGTTCGAAGTTACGATACAATGAAATTTCCAGAATAACTAAAGAATTCAGATCGATGCATTAACCCGCAAAGCACTAGTGTTTGCAAACTGGTATGGAGATGCTTGAGGTAGCAATACAAAGCATAAAATATGTTGATTATTTAGAAGTTCAAAATCCAAAATTTTCATTTAAAGCAGCATATACAAACTAATTCATTCATACTGCTCACAAAATAAAAATGTGGGAAGATGCTCTGATTCTGGTTTGCCCGTTAATAAATCATAAAACCTTGTATTTAAACATTTTTGGCGGTGGTTTGAGAACAGGTTTTCAGGGTCGTTAAATTTAATAGTCTAGCGGCAGAAGGCATCAAGAAAACAATAAAACAGCAGATTACTGTTTCTTTTTTCCCCCTTTTTACCATTTTGAAAGGTGGTGGAAGCATAATCTTTATCTGCAACATCTTTGAAAATCCGGTTTTCAATTCACTTACTGCGTAGGTTTCTATCACTACGCTTCTATGTGGTACACTTTTGGCTACTTTATTTTGCATAAAGTCGATACTCCTATTTGCTCTTCTTCATACTTACAGTAAGTAGAGGAAGTATGTTAACCCGATCAAAAATTCGAAAGTATCGAGATTTTATCGAAAATACACGTCCTGATTAGTATTTTTAGAAAAAAAAAGTTTACGCACGCGCCTATGTGTCTGAACAGCATAACTCCAAAATGAAGTGTCAGGTAAATACTAAAATTCTATTTAATGTCTATACCTACAAAAGAAGACTATACATTAATTTTGAAACACAAAATTTATATAATATAGCTTTTTTTCGTGGAGTTTGAACATTTTTGAGATATCTGTGTTATTGGTTTCAGTTTTAAAACATTTTAAATTTCCATATATGGGAATTTGTCAATTCCTTGCAATATAAAGAAACGGATTTATCCACGTAACAACCAGTTTTTAAAAGATTTGCCTATCGTTTTTTAGTGTATTCCAATATTTCCTTCTACTTACAAGAAAGACTTCTGCTAATGTTTATCTCGATTAGCATGAAGTACACAGAAGAATACTTTTTTAACTACAATTTGTTATAGAGACGTTGGGAAAGTCATGCAAATGGAACACATTAGATTATTTTTTAAAATATAGTGATCCGTTGTCATTATTGGTGTATTAAACATGTATTCACTAAACGTGATCGTGCCTTTAGAGACGTTGGTACAACCTGCAGATGCCTTAATTGGACTATGCCATACTTTATATTGACTTTTATAAACGATGTTCACATATTCATCAAGTATTCGTCTTGATGAATATGTGAAGTAAAGCCGTTGGTCCCGTGTTGTAGATTTACGGCACGTAAAAGAACCTCAAGCCTGATAGAGAGGCCTCTGAGCAAAATTAAGTGTTCTTTCACGCTGAGAACCATAGTAGTTAAAGAGCGTCCATAAATAACACGCCATATATATTTTTATTTAAGTATCCCCCAAGTTAATATAACAATATTACTGGAGGCCCATTCCTCTCCCACGAACGCCAAAATCGAAACCCAGAGTCACGCTGACCACAAGACTACGCAGATGGAAACCGAATATTACCAATTGTCCATTTGAGTGTTGTACACGTGAGGATGTGGTGGTCATTGCTATGTAAGTAGTTAAGTTTATGAACCTTGATGTAACTGTAACCCATTCTCAACATTTTCTTTATGAAGGTTTCGCTGTTTCTATACCCTTGAAGTCTTTCAATGATCACAGAAAACATATATTCACATATAAAGGTATAAGACTGATTAGATCAAAACAACATTTTAGACTTCTTTGTACAAGGCCATATTTACGAGCTAATGAAGTCTTATAGTTGATCACCCTTCAGAAAACACAGCTAAGAGCATGAAGAATAGGACTGGATAAGTCTGGAGGGGATTCGACACCTCGATCTACTCAAGCCCCTTACGGAGCACCCCCAAGAGGAATGCCAAAAACTCAGGCAATAATTGAGCAGAGCCTTTCCTTGCCAGAATATCTACTTTTTCAGCGCCTACTTATATCCAGGCACCCACCCAAGAATTATCTAGTTGTGTTAGCTGGCGATAACTTGGGTGTCATCTGGTAGTTAAAAATGTCTTTTATATGCTATCTGATTATCAGAAAAATCCAAATGCTGCCACCGTTGTAGCCCCTTTTTAGATTCTTTCCATGGATTTCAGCCTCCGATTTATATTTTTAGAGCCATTTGTATCCCAAATTATACTATTCGTTTTGTTTTGTCTCTATTCTATTACCATGCTTTTCGAAACATAATTTTGATAACAAATGTTTGCTGGCCTTGTCAAATACAGGGTTACTGCTGTAATAATTTTGATATACCCTGTAGTATTGGGATAATACTATTTGAATTCAAAAATCAGCCTATAAGTGCGTATTTTTGCAACAAAGATAGTAAGCAAGAAAGAAAATGGGAAGTTTCCTCTGTTGCAAATGACAAGAGGACAAAAGAAGATAAATTGTTACAGATGTTGCAATTGTAATGTGTTTGGACCATGCATACTTTCAATAATTGCATTCAAACAAATCAGGGGCATCAACACCTTCAGCAATAATTTACATTCCTGGAGCAGTAGTTAAAATGATAGAATCGGAATATATTACAAAAGAGGAGGTACTTATATATGGCTTCAACACTCTGCAAATTCAAAAGGGAAGGCAAGTTCTTTATGGAATAATCATGAGGGACACATCGGCATGAAAGTTCTAGAATATTGTCGGTAAAACAAAATAGAAATGTTGTATTACCTTCTGCAATCCATGGACCAAACACTGTGCAAATCTCTTAATGCATACCATTACAATGGGGAACATATAATCGTATTCGACAGTCGAGATTTTATGAAGTTTTCCTGCTGCTTATATAAAGGGGGTTCTAATTTCTGTCGCGGCCTTGTTCTGGGGGACTAATTTGAGCCTTCACTCCTACTTAGACCTCCAACTTACATGGATTCGCAGCCAATAACTGTTTGATCCACAAATTCATGACCTATCCATGAAGCAGAAGTCGTAAGAACCTATCATCCAAAAATGTTGGTAGAAAATTTATGGCTTCACTTACCACGAACTTCATTGTTGTAATGGAATCTACACAACCGCTTTCAACTAGTGAAAACATTTCAAATCCCAAGTGGAACAGGATCGTGGCTGAAAAATGGACAAAAAGAGTAATCAGGAATTAATCGAATACATGCAGGGAGTAAAACTCATTTCACCAGGCAAGAAACACTGATTTTTATTTTTCTCTCTTAAATCAATTACTAAGGATTACTGAATATGTTACTTTCTGTACAACATATGTACAATGTACATATTGGACAGAAGGTATTCCATTCCAGTTAAAAATTCTATCCAAATTTGATCAGATATACATGTTTAGAAAGGCCCTGAATCCAAAAACTGCATTTATAGAATAAAGATCTGTATGCGTGTGCACGCGCGCGCGCGCGTGTGTGTCTGTGTGTGTATATGAATAGTATAGCTCAAAAACGAAAAGAGGTTAAATAGCAAACTTGATATATAAGTTTAGAATTTCCCAAGGATTCAACAGAAAGTATTCATTCCCCCCAATTTTCAATCAAGAAGTTCCCCACCCCAAACTACCCTTTATATGGAACGTTTTTTGAAAATTTTGATTTTTTGGAAAATAGCTGTAACGATTTTGATTTAAATACAATATGTTTAAAATCCTTTCATTACAAATGAAAATATATCTTCATTTTTGGGGGGTGCAGAGGAAAAGTCTCTGAAATCCTCTTCATTCTTAGTGACTTTTGCACGACTAGTAAATGTAAGAGATAGACAAAAACTTCACAAAAATACAAATCTTATTAAAACACACTTTATGTGATCTACATTTTTATAGTAAACTATTTCCGAAAATTGTTTTGTTATTTAAAATGTTTAAACTTCAAACAGAGAGTCGTCATTCGTTATATATCCTTTCTGATTTCCTCTTAACCATACAAAGTTAACCGAATTTCAACTGTATCACATAGCGACCACATTTAAAAGAGTTGCCTAACTCTTTAGTCTGGTGTATTCCGTTATTTCCTTTCTACTTATAAGGAACTAAATAAAACCGTTTGTGGTCTTGTTTAGCATGAAGTAGATAGAAGAATAAGGTTTTTAAGAATAATTTGTTAAAGATAGGTAGATAAAGTCTTGTGAATGGAACACATCTGATTTGTTGTGAAAGTTGTAACGTATGGTTTCATGAAGTAACAAACACAAAGGCAAGGATCTTTGTATAGAGAATTAATATATCTATGATCAGAATTGTCATATGCTGGCAAATGTTGGGTCAATTTTACTAAAACGCAATGCTAGTATATCAAATATTATAATTACATTTTTTAATTTTTCTTCTTCTTTGAATATTAAGGATGAATACAAAAATTGACAATACTCATAGATAAAAATTTGAGTGTTATCAAACACTACGAACATTTTACTTGCTTCTATACATGTTCTAAGACCTTTTAAAGCATGGCACAGAGCGATTTAAATGTTTGTTTGTGAGCAAATATTTCAATAATATTGTAGTACAGAACAATAATAATTCAAACTTTTAATTGAAAAAAAATAGTTTGCCATTAAATTCATAAGAAAATTTAATGAATCCAACATTCTGTACTGGATTGTGCAAAAGTGAACAATGTATTCAAGATAAACTAGCATAAGTTTCAATAAAATACCAAATACGTTGCTGATGAGCATAAAATGGATCTGTATTTGCAGAAAATGTATTTTAAAAATATTATAGATTGTTTTCTAGCGTTATAATTTAACTATCTTTTCCGGGGTTTTCATTTCTTGCCACATTCTCGCATTCAAATTGTTCCACCTGACATAGTTTTTAATATAAATCAACGAAATTTTGTATAACTCCTTGAAAATAACAGGATAAAGGTAGAGTATGATTTTTTAGCGTCCTTTAACCTGGTAAATCATATCGTTCGATGGATAAATGAAATGCGTGAAAAGATACTCAAATATCCATATTTCTGAGAGGGGCCCATAGAGCTGAGAGTTCTCCAACATTCGTCTTCTTAGCATAGGGGAAAACCCGGAAAAAGACCTCGCCCTAACCGAAAATCAAACTCGGGACGTCTTGAAAGGGAATCAGGCACGCTACCACCTCACTACACACACTTTGAAGAAAAAAATTGAATAATTGTATTAAACATTTGTCCCAAACTAATAGGATCATTGAAAATTAATTTTACAATGTATTTATATATCTACTACTAAAGAGTCAACCATAAAATATTTGTTTTTTAAAAAATAATTTTGGGTGAAGAAATGTTTCAAAACAGCACTAAAGTAAAAAGTATATATCTGATACTAATTTGGAAAATAAACTCTCATTGCTGCATTACCATTTCAAATAAATCGGCCTGAAATTATGTATTTTTTAGCTTTCATATATGGTTAGGCTTAAATGAAATTTATCAATGTAAAACAATATAATGTGTTCCAAATGTTTAGACCATATTAAAACTTGTTGAACAAGATCCGCATTATACTGAATTACGAAATCATTCAAGATCATGTTGCAATCATGTCAAAAAGAATACGGGTAATAAATAAAATTATATTCTCATTTCAGGTTTAAAAAACATCTGGGTGTGGGAATTACTATTATATAAGTTCAGGGTCATTAACGTTTTTATTGCAAAACTTTCAAATGGCGTAATAATTGTAATAAATTACATGGCCTTGAAAAATAACAAGTTTAATCTCAGAAACATATTATTTTGGTCTTTATAATAAGTAAAAATCGACTCGAATTTTGGAGATCTCGTGTTCAAATATCTGGAACTGACTAATCTGACCGAAGGTTCATTTTCGTGGTTTTTCTCAGTAACTAGGCGAAAGCTGGTTGGATCATTTAATCCGCAAATATTCCTATCATCCCACTATCTCTATGTTTCGTTTCCTTCCTCACGTCATACGATCCATTAGGATGATCACCCATCCTAGTTCTGTTATACCTCAAAGATCCCTTGTTCTTCGAAAGGATATTGCTCCAGGGCTAATACCTTGTAAGTCCTTGGAAGTGGAGTCCTACTAAGAGGAATTCAACCTAAAGAAAAAGAATAAGAGTTAATAACAATTTTATCTATGACTCTTTCAATTTTATTTGAAAAGTCTGATGTGTTCCATTCACATGACTTTCCCTACCTCTCTGTAACAAAATAGTCTTAAAAAGCTTATCTACTTCATGCTAATCGAGATAAACATTAGCAGAAATGGTCTTATTAGTTACTTTCTTGTAAGTAGAAGGGAAATAAGGAAATACACTAGGCTAAACCGATAGTCAAAACTTTTAAAAGCGGTTGACATATTGAAACCCTTTCTTTGCGTTGCCAGGAACAACAAATTCCGGTATGAGAAAGGTATTTTAAAACTGAATCCAATAACCAGTAATATCTCAAAAATGGTCAACTCCAAGACAAAACTGTATACGATATAAATTGTGTGTTTTAACGAGATCCATAGTTTTTGGGTAGCAAGTTTTAGTCTCATTCTTACGGTTTACCAGTTATGCAAAATAGATAGCAAAATTCATCCAGAATAAAGAAGTCATCAAAAGCTATTACCAGAAAATTCAAGACATACATTTTATTTTCATGTAAATATTTCAATATATGTATTTTAATCAAAAATCGTAAGAGACATTTTTGAGAAAACAAAAATGTTCGCAATTTTTTCCATGTAAAGGGTAGTTTGGGGGGGGATATTTCTCATAATATTCATGTCGCATCCTTGAAAGATACTAAACTTAAATACCAACTTTCATATTTAAGTCATTTCGCTTTTGAGTTATGCTGTCACGCACGGACCTTTTTCTAAAAATGCTTTTCTTGAACTCTGGATTTCAGAACATATATTTCCGGTAAATCTCGGTATCGAATTTTTGGGTGGAGTGCAATACCTTTTCTACCTATGTACCATATACTATGTAGAGAGAGTAAAAGTGCATTCAAATTTTATGTTTAAATAGAAAATTAAATTTAGCAATAATGATGTACGTCCGGTCAGGTTATTATTAATGAAATAGTGTAAATATTTGAGCATTTGACGAATTAATTTATTCCCACAGATTCTCCTTTGTTGTTAAAATCATCAACATTAAAGACAGTGACATTATTAAGTGATCTATCTTCGAAACTTTTTCTTTGGTTCCATATCACTTTAATTTACCTACCAAGCACCCTTTTGCACTGAAACACGTTCAAAAGTTATACGTTTTGCTGCAGAGAAACTGAATGAAGGATATGTAACGCTATAACAAGCTAATATTTTATGATTATGAATTTTATGAGTGTATTTATAATTTACTTTCTCTACCACCTACAATTTGCAGTTGGAAAGGAAGTGAGTCCCATCAACGAATTCGATATCGAGATTCCACCGAAATACGTATTTTGAGGATGCCTGAACCAAAAAAACCTATATTAGAAAAAGAGCCGTGTGCATAACTCAAAAACGAAACGTCAGGTAAGCACCAAACTGTGTATTTAATTTCCAAAAATGCTATAAGAAGATTGTTAAGAAAACCTCTCATCCCAAACCACCTTTTACATAGAAGATTTTCAAAATTTTGGATTATCTCAAAAATGGCTGTAACGATTGTGATTAAAGTGCCACATATAAAAAATATTTAGATGACAAAATGTAGATCTTAAACATTCTTGTCATAGCCTCTTAAGTCCTCTTCATTTAGGATGACTTTAGGAAAACTAAGAAATCGTAAGAAATGGACAAAAAAAAAGTGAATCGTAAAATACACAATTTATATTAAATACATTTTTTGGTGGATTTAGCAATTTCCTCGTTATTGGTTTCATTTTAAATTATTTATACTTTCCTCAAAGGGCCTAACGTTATTTTTTCTTGCTCTTGGTCAAGAAACGAGAACGACATTTAGAAGTCATCACATAGTGACCAGTGTATGAAAGATTTGACTATCGCTTGAGCCTAGTGTAATCCCTTAATCCTTTGTTTCTTTATGGGAATATGCAATAAGTGCACTTAAGCAAATTTTTAATTGTATTAACCAGAATACGTTTTTTAAAGGATACTTATTATGTTTAAGAATCGGTAGAAAAAATCTTGTGAATATAAGCATAAACTTTTTGAGAAAATGTTGTTTATGTGATTGTGAGAATATGAAAAGATTGGTATTCCAAAGATGCGATAGGCCGCGCCTTGGCCGAGTGATAAGATCACTCGCCTCTCACCTAGACGGCCAGGGTTCGATCCCAAACGACCGAAAAAGTGGTGGACAAAGCGGCGCAGGAGTGTGTTTTCTCCGGGTTCTCTGGTTTCCCCCGCCATCACATTCCACGGGTGCTCCATTTTCATCCCACATATCATCAGTGTCATCGCCTGTGGTGCCATTTGTAGTAAAAGCGGGCATTAAACGCTATAAAAAAAGTATGCGATACGAAGTTCTCCAGGAAATTATCCCACCTCAAACTAACCTTTATACTGAAAATTTTTAACAATTTTCATTTTTCTTAAAAATGGCTCTAACGATGTTGATTAAAATAGCATATATTAAAGATATTTACCTGACAAACAAAATGTATATCTTGAATTTTCTGGGAATAGCCTCTGAAGACTATTTTATTCTGGACGCATTTTATGGAATTTTGCATAACTGCTAAACCGTTAGACTCAGATAAAAACTTACTACACAAGAAATGTTGAGCACGTTAAAACACACAGTTTATGTAATATTTTCATGTTGTTGATCGTTTTTTAGATATTCATTGTTTTTGGTTTCACCTATGAAATACTTACTTTTCTCATATAGGAATTTATCAAGTCCTGTCCATATAAACAAAGCAACTTCAGTCACATAGCAATCAGCTTTTGACTATCACTTTAACCTATGGTACTGCCTTATTTCGCTTCTACTTACAAGGAAACAAGTAATAAGACTATTTTTGCTGATTTGTTCTCGTGTGGCATGAAGTAAATAAAGGCATAAGCTTTTTAACAATAATTTATTGCAGAGATGTAGAAAAAGTCATGTGAATGATACACATCAAATTTTTAGTTAAGCATTTCTGAGATATTCCTTGTTAATTGTTTAAATTTCCCAATATTTATATTTTTCTCAAACGGGAAGTCGTCACTTTCCATCCTGGTCATGTAAAAAGAATTGAATTTTAAAGCCATCAAATAGCAGTCAGCACTTAAAAGATTTAACGTGAAGGATATATAACATTCCGCCCAAAATTCGATTTCGAAATTTCATCGAATATTTGTTTTGACACTCACTGAATCCAAAAAGATTACTTTTATTTTTCTATAATGATAGAGAAGGTATTTTATTTCAGCAGTTAAAGCAGAGATTTAATGCCTCCCACGAATAAAGAAATGTTATAACTAGACCGGCTTATGAGTTGGAAAGCTTAAAGAAATCGTTTTGTATATCAAATATTGAAAAGTGATATTGACTATTATAATGACGTATGAATAACTAGTACAGAAACTAGATCTATCTATTGCTGTGTAATTTTATAGACCTGTTTAAGAGACAAATGATATACGAAAAATGTACTTTCCAGATGACATCATGGATGAGATTGGCAGTTTGCTAGCCAAAACAGCATCAAATGGAATTATTCTGATAACTCGGAAATATGTGCAACTGCGGAGATAGCTCTAGCCTTCTCTTTTATGTACGCATCATAAACAACTTTTTATGAACATAATTATTGTTATTAAGTGGTTTTCCAAAGCTTTAGCTACGTATGTCTTTCGCTGTATGATACACGAACTGAAACTTCAGAGGTTACGTCAAGTATGCGTTGCTGTTTTAATTATCCGGGGAAACCCATTATTTTCTGCATCCATGGACACATGTTATAATGTGGATAAACACATGACGCAGTCTTTATGTGTAATTGTTAAATTTTAACCATTTTATAAATGTTAGGTGCTTTATTACTTTCTTGAGCATATGTACATTCAATGTACATAGTAGTTTGAGAAAGTACTGCATTCCACACAAAAAATCGACATCGAGATTACACGGGATGTATGTATGTATATATATATTGAGGTTTCTCTCTTCTCTTACACTTCTCGCGTTAGCTTTAGCTGCTTCTCTTCCTCGCCTTACCCCGATCTTCCTCACTTCGAACTGCCTCAAATTGAGCTCGGTCGGACTTATGGAGCCTGCAGAGTTCCTCTGCATCTCGGTTTGCACGAATGTGATTTTAGGAGTTTGAGAAACCCTAGGTGTTAAAGGTGGCATATAAATAATGAAAGTAAACTTCCGATAGATACTTTACACAGTAGTGAAAGTGATAAAAGAAACCTGATACATTTGCAAGGAAATAAACCACGTTGCTTGAGAAATATGCTCTAATCATAAGAGTAGTAGTACCTATACGTACAGCAAAATATGCTCTAAAATGGGCTAAAGTTTACTATTCTATTAATTTTCTCTGTGAAGCGAAGCAGAATTTACAGTGCAAAATGGCAAAAGCAGTACTACTTTTAAAAATCTGATATGTTCCATTCACATGACTTTCTCTATATCTCGGTAACAAATTATTGTTAAAAAGCTTATTCTTCCATCTAATTAATACTAATCCACATAAACATTATCAGAAATTGTCTTATTACTTGCTCTCTTGTAAATAGAAGTGAAATGAGGGAATATACTAGGCTAAAAGGTAGTAAAATCTTTTAAAAATCTGGTTACCATTTGGTTGAAATCAGCTTTTTTTTTTTCTTTTTTTTTTTGTATTGCTAAGAGTTTAGACATTCCCTTACGATAAAACGTTAAGTATTTTAAAACTGAAATCAATAACAAGGAATGTCTCGAAAATGCTAAAATCCACGAAAACATTTGTATAACATAAATTGCGTGTTTTAACAAGAATTTGCAGTTTTGTGCAGTTAAGTTTTTGTCTATCTCTTTACGGTTTACTAGTCACGCAGAATTCAGCAAAATTCTTCGGTAATAAAGTGCTCTTCAGGGACCATTTCCAGAAAATTCAAGGTATAAATTTTATTTATTATATAAATAACTTTAATATACGGTATTTTAATCAAAATCGTTTGAACACTTTTTTACAAAACCAACGTATTCCAATTTTTTTTTCCATGTAAAGTTTAGTTACGGGTGAGGTATTTTTCTCAAAATTTTCATGTCGCATCCTTGGAAGATACTAAACTTAAATACCAAGTTTGGTATTTTACAGACTTTTTCGTTTTTGAGTTATCGTGTTCACAGACACACACACACATGGGCACGCTCACACATACACGGACATTTTTTTTAAAATGCTTTTTGTACAGGAGACCCTAAAACATTTATTTCCGGTGAAATCTCCATATCGAATTTTTGGATGGAATGCAGTACCTTTTCTGTACACCATGTACATATTATGTGTAGAGAAAGTAAAAATACATATATTTAAAATATAAATATTCTGCCCACAATTATAATATTTATAACATGGAAGTGGGTATTTAAATTAATAATTCCGCACAGCTACAAATGGCATTTTTTTGCAATCTTTATCAGTCTGCACTTAAAGCAGCTATGTAAAACAATGTTCCCATCATTAACTATGCAGAAAAAGAAACTTTTTATAAATAATTGTAGATCATAATTTTCTTCTTATTCTGAGTAAATAGATATCAAGATGTTCAGTGCAAAAGTGGATCAAGGTACAAATTTATGAATATAATTTTCCAGAACTTTTTGTGCGTAATGTTCTTGACTAAATACAACTAATACACGGTTGCGACAGATTCTATTTTAGTGCCATCCTGGTTGTTTGCTCCCCCTCCCTCAGGATAAGAAAGTACGCAAGAATAACAAATCTGTTTTTCCAACCGTCATCGCGTCGGTGTTACGAAATTGAAGCAATTATGATATTTTAGTCCAACATCTGCATAAGATTTCGTCACGCTGCGGTCCAACAATAGTATATGTGTTCTGATCTATACGGTATTAATATGTAAGAGCATTTTATCTTGCTGTGAGAGATTTGAGTTTCTTTCATGGTCGTTTGTTATATCAACATTAATAATATTAATAATAATAATAATAATAATAATAATAATAATAATAATAATAATAATACAGTAGAAGGGAAATAAGGGATCACCATAGGTTAAAGTGATAGTCAAAAGCTGGTTGTTATGTGATTGAAGTTTTCCTTTGTTTGTATGGACAGTAGTTGACAAGTTCCTGTATGAGAAAAGTACAAGGATTTTAAAGCTGAAACCAAAAATGATCAAATACAATAATATATAAATTGTGTGTTTTAACGTGCTCTCTTTTTGTGGCAAGTTTTTGTTCATCTCTTACGTTTTAGCGATTATGTAAAATTCCGTAAAATTGATCCAGAAAAAAGTAATCTTCAGAGGCTATTCCCAGAAAATTCAAGACATACATTTTGTTTGTCAGGTAAATATTTTTACTGTGAGAAGAACTGAGTAATTTAAATTTCCTGTGAAGGGGTCACCAGCCCCTTTCTCAGTAGAAGATTCCAAATGATATATGGAACTATACATAGAACAATGAGAAATAAAACAAGAAAGGAAACTAGGTTAAAGTTATTCAGACGATCTCAGACTTCAAGCCAGGTGTAGTGATGAAGAGTCATCGCCGCTTTGGGAGCGTGCATCTCTCCCATCATCAGATGCACGCTCCCAAAACGTCGATGTCTCTTCATCACTACACCTGGCTTGAAGTCCGAGAACGACTAGAATATGTTCGTCGCCAGGAAATCTTGCTATTTTAGGTTAAAGTTTTACAAATCAATGGCGGTTACTACATTATTACACTATTATATGGAAGAGAGACATGGGTCACTACAAAGAAAATGAAAAGCCGTTTACAAAGTGTAGAAATGAACTTTTTAAGGCAAACAAAAGAATGCACAAAATTAGATCGAATCCGGAATGAAGAACTTGATATAGAATCATAAATTCCAAAGTTGAAAAATATCAGAACCAGTGGATGTAACATGTTCAGAAAATGGGAGATTCAAGACTGCCTAGGATTGTATTTGAATATGAACCAAAAGCAAGGAGAAATGCCGATCGAGCCAGAAAAAGGAGGAGGGAACAATTGTGAAACGGAACGGCCAATCTGCCCATGCTGGGAAGAAGAAAAAATATCTTTAATATACATTTTAATCAAAATCGTTAGAGCCATTTTTGAGAAAATCAAAGTTTTTGAAAAAAGTTCCATGTAAAGGGTAGTTTGGGGGGATGGATTTTTCTTAAAATATTCGTGTTGCATCCCTGGAAGATACTAAATTTAAATACCAAGTTTGGTATTTTAGCGACTTTTCGTTTTTAAGTTATCGTGTTCATAGACACACGGACACACACACGGACATTTTTCAAAAAATGCTTTATTTGGATACAGGGGATCCTAAAACATATATTTCCGGTGAAATCTCGGTATCGAATTTTTGGGTGGAGTGAAATACCTTCTCTATATGCTATGTACATAGTACGTATAGATAAAGTAAACAGTTACTAAAATTAATCAGTCAATCGTGTTAGGTAGTGGAAACTTAAAAAGTAATTATCTAGCATATGTACATGATCTGTCAATCCAAAGACAATATCACAACTCGAAAACAGATCAAACAATTGAAAGAAATTGCCGACAAAACGGTCTTCAGATATCCTTCGAAATCACAGAATACTTGCAATACATAATCACCAAATTACATAGAAACCAAATATAGAAAAGTTATAAGAGTTTCATAACTTAAATACTCCGGATAATTCAAGAAAATGGAATCGATGTCAAAAATAGGAACAGAAAATCAGCTTACTATAAATATTTATACTCTTGTGTTTACTTAGTTAGCTTCTGACTCATTCCTTTTTTCTTTCATGTTTACCCTCCCTGAATGTGGGACTTGCACAACAACTGGGATCAGACATCTGTTGAAAAACAGAGGCTCTGGATCAGAGAAAAGCCAGGATGGGTGATAATCCCGACTCCTGATATGAAATTGAGGCAGTGATTATGAAATGACGCTAAAAGGCATGGCAGGAAAGATGATTATGGAACAATTGGTGGAAGAATGGCGGGAACAACTGGAGAACCCAAAGAAAACACACCCATACGCTGCTTCGTCCACCACAAATCCCAAATGCGGTCCGTGGTATCGAACCTCGGCCGACTGCACGAGAGGCGAGCAGTCTAACTAGCAGTCATCGAAAATTTTGTATCTGTAAACTCGGAAACCAGTCATTCGATTCCAGAGCTTATTTCAATAGTGTTAATGTTTTATGTTAATATTTTATTCATATATTAGGGGCGTTCAATAAGCCCTTAAAAATCTAAGAAATTGTACTCATAACATCGAAAAAGTTTGTATTTAGTAATCGTCGTCTCTTACTAGATAGCTATAAAAGTTTCAGCTATAACTATCTCAGGTTTCGTTATCATAGACCATTGAATCAACAATATTGTGCTTCTTTAAATGATGGGAAAAAAACGAGTTTCGTGCGGTGATTAAACACTTATATTTAAAAACCTTCACACCGAAAGAGATAAAAGCCGAGTTGAAGTTCGTGGCACATCTGCTCCTGCATTTGCAACATTTTACAATTAGATAAATGAATTTAAACTTGGCCATACACCCACAAATGAACATTTTTCGGACGTCCAGTAGAAGTGACTTCTTCCGAAATGACTGGCAAAATCCAGGATATGGTTTGAATGATCGACGAATCAAAATTCGCGAAATAATAGAGGCCAAAGGTACATCACAAGGTATTTTGCACCTAAAATTAGGTCTGACAAAGGTTTCGGCAAGTTGGGAGAGGCATTGCTCTCAATGGCGAATAAACACAATCTTGTAATCGATTCGGAAGTTGGTTTGGCGCTTTGCCGTTGCAACCCTGGCGAGTTTCTTCGTCATTACATAACTGCGGATGAAACACAGATACACTATCACCTCCAGAGGGAAAAGTACAGTTGAAATAGTGGGTTTTCAAAGGCGAACTGGCTCGGTATTTTGAGATGCACGCGGATTCATCTATATTGATTAGTTGGAGAAAGAGACAACGATAAATGGAGAGTATTATGCATCGTTATCTTACCGGTTGAACGGCGAAATCAAGAAAAACACCCTCATCTGGCACAGAAAAATATTTCTTCCATTAACACAATGCAGGGTACACACCTGCGCAGTTTCGATGGCAATACTTCTAGAATTAAGGCTCGAATTTTGCCCCCGATGACTTTTTTAATTTCAAAACTTGAAAAAGTGGCTCGGCGGAAACGATTCACGTCTAACGAAGAGGAAATCTCCCAAATAGATGCCTACTTTGAGGACTTTTCAATAATTTTAAAGCATTTAGAGAAACGCTGGGTAAAGTGTATTGAGCTAAAAGAAGGCTGTGTTGAAAAATTAAAAAAAAAATCTACCAAAAATAATTTGTTCTTCTATCATTTTTTAGGGCTTATTGAACACCCCTCGTATTTTATGTATTATATGTACATTTTAATACTAAAGGAAAACTATTTTTCCCAGTCTTCTACATGCTGCCAATTTCTTCTGATGAGCAAATAACTGGATTCTTCCAGTTTTATTTTTTGACATGGCTTACTTGCTTTTAGCAGTAGCAATTCTGTCATCTTTAATAACCACAAAATAAATTAAAATGACTTGCGCGCAATCCGCAATGTGTTTTGGTGATAGCGATTTTACTGATTTCTCAGAACAGGTTAGTCTTTAATTACAATAATTATTTATTCATTTAAATAATAAATGAAATTTATTCAAATAAATAATCTTAAGTATTATAAAATAATGTATTTATTACAACCAAAAGAGTGTGAAAATATATTTTATAAATACATTTTAATATGATATATTATGAGATTGCCCACTTAACGAAACAACACTTAACATATAATGAAAAATTGTAGTGTTCCATTCACATGACTTTCTCTACCTAATCTGCAACATATTATTTTTACAAAAGTTAATTCTTCTCTCAACTTCCTGCAAATCGTAAAAAAACATTAGCAGAACTAGTTGTATTACTAGTTCCTTCTAAGTAGAAGGAAAATAAGGGAATACACTAAGCAAAAACGATAGACAAAAATTTTAGAAGCCGGTCACTATATGAAGCAATTGAAATTCCCTTCTCTTTACGTCAGCAGATTGAAAAGAAGTGAAAAACAATTTCCTATTTGAAAAAAAAATCTAAGTGTTGACAATTTTAAAAACCAATCATCAGGAGTATCTTGCAATTAGCTTTACAAAAAGTCTAATGTGTTCCATTTACATTACTTTCTCTACATCTCTGTAACAAATTATTGTTAGTAAGCTTATTATGTTATACATTTGATACTAATCGAGATAAACGTGAGAGGTCTTATTATTAGTTCCTTATAAGTAAAAGAGAATAATGGAATACACTAGTCTAAACTGACAAAAGTTTTAAAATGTGGTTACTATTGAAATTAGTTTCTTTGCATGGCCAGGAGTTGTCAAATTCCCATATGAGAAAAATTTAAGTATTTTGAAACATAAACTAGTAATAAAGAATATCTCGACAACGGTCAACTCCACGAAAAAATGTATATGACAATTATGTGAATTAAGGAAATCTAAATTATACCAGTTATGCAAAATTCAGAAAAATTCATCCAGAATAAAGAGGTCTTGAGAGGCTATACCAATAAAATTGAAGATGTACATTTTATTTTTCATGTAAATATTTTAACATAAGAGATTTTAATCACAATCGCTACAGCTATTTTTGAGATAAGAAACTTTTCGAAATTGTTTCCATGTAAAGGGTAGTTGGGGTAGGGGATTTTCTTGAAAATCTTCGTGTCGCATCCTATGTATACTGAGCTTAAATACCACAAACAGACACACACACATGGGCATTTTTCTAAATATGCTCTCTTATGGATTCAGAGGACCCTATTTTCGGTGAAATATCGGTATAGAATTTTTGGGTGCAATACAATACCTTCTCTATGCACTATGCACATAGCACATGTAGAGAGTGTAAAAATATTTTTGACATAAGCTGTGTGTTTTAATAAGATTTACATTGTTTGTGTAGTAAGATTTTCTCTATCTCTTACGATTTACCAGTTATGCAAAAGTCACCCAGAATGAAGAAACCTTTAGAAGCTGTTCCCAATAAATTAAACATATAAATTTAATTGACCAATTAACTGTATTTATTAAATGGTATTTTAATAAATCTCGTTGCATCCATTTTTGAGAAAATCGAGAATTTCGAAATATCTTCTATGTAAAGGATAGTTTAGGGTGGGGGATTTTCCTGAAAATATTCGGGCCCGTCCTTGGAAGCTGCTAATCTTAAATTCCAATTTTGGTATTTAACGTACTTGTCATTTTTGAGTTATTCTGTCTACAGGCACACACACACAAACACACACACTACTAAATTTTACTACATTTTTATTTACTCTATGAACTTCTTAATTCTGCCGATACAGCTAACCGTTGTCATGGATATAGCCAGCCCTCTTTCTATACAACTCTAATTGTTTTTTCACATAAGCCGTGTGTAGGACAGGAGTTGGATTTGCCACCATGTTGCCATGGTAGTTCAGTGGAAGAGCAACCGGCTAGAGCCCGGAGATTCGTGGTTCAAATCCCGGCTATGGTATTGAATTTTTCAGTCTGACTCTATCTATCCAACTCTGATATAAGTTTAGGGCTCTAATATAAATTTTAAAGTATCAGTGCCATAATACACCAGATATAATTACTTTGGGTTGAAACATCAAATTTAGAATAGGTGGGGTGGGACCAAGGCCGTTTTTTTCACGCGATGGTTATGTGTTTCGTCCCTGAAAACTAGCACATGACACTTCGCTACATTCGCCCTTTCCGTAATAGGCACTGTACACGGATTTACATAACTAAGACCGGGTATCATTCCCGAATTATGAAATTCTGGAATTTCGGGTTTAAAAATATTCTCTATCTCAGCTAATCTCAAATTGGAAAAGCAAATCTAACCTAACATAGCCTAACTAACCGTAGGCAAACGTATGCCATTTGGACCACATGGTGTCATCTAGCCTACGTGATTGTTGGGGCTACCCAAGTATATATACAGCAATAGGTACAGGTATCGTAAACTTTGTGTTTATAATTACATATTACAGCCATGCTTTTAATTTACTTCAGTGTTAACTTAATGAGACACAACCGAGAAAAGAGTAAAATTGCCCAAGACGTGAAATAGGTAGGGTAGTGTTTAACGCCCGCTTTAACTACTTATGGAGCACCGGTGGAATGCGATGGCGGGGAAACCGGAGTACCCGGAGAAAAACCGCCCCACCACAAATCTCACACTCGCCTCTCACTCCGGCCGTCTAGGTGAGAGGCGAGTGATCTAACCACTCGGCCACGGCGCGGCCTGTGAAATAGGACTGACCACAATGGCGAATTAAACAAAATAAAATGACATGAAACAAACATAAATAAAAATAATAATACAAATGGCCCTCCCTTAATCCCGCCTTTTCCACAGCATCTTCGTCTCTCCATTTCTCTTTCCCCTCCTCTTCCCAAAATAAAAAGTCAACCACCCAAAAAATAAAAATAAAAAAATAAAAAAAATATGTGTTCCATTCAGATGACTTTCTCTACATCTCTGCTACAAACTATTGATAAAAAGCTTATGCTTCTTTTAACTTCATGCTAATCGAGAAAAAATTAGCAGAAATTAAATAATCTTATTACTTGTTTTCTTGTAAGTATAAGGGAAATAAGGGAGTACTATACGTTAAAGTAATAGTTAAAAGCTGGATGCTATATGACTGAAGTTCCTTTGTTTGACAAATTCCTGTAAGAGAAAAGTGTGTTTTTTAAAGTTGAAACCAATAACAAGGAATATCTCAAAAACGATCAACTCCACGAAAAAAAAATTTGGCATAAATTGTTTGTTTTAACGTGATCTACATTTTTTGTGTGCCATTTGTCCATCTCTTACGGTTTAGCGGTTATGCAAAATTTTGTAAAATTCATCCAGAATAAAGTAGTCTTCAGAGACTGTTCCCAGAAAATTCAAAATATACATTTTATTTGTCAGGTAAATATCTTTAATATACGATATTTTAATCAAAATCGTTAGAGCCTTTTTTGAGAAAATGAAATTTTTTGAAAAAAGTTCCAGGTAAAGGGTAGTTGGGGGATTTTCTTGAAAATTTTCATGTCGCATCCTTGGAGGATACCAAACTTAAATACCAAGATGCTGTCCGCAGACACACACACACACACACACACACACACACACACACACACACACACACACATGGATCATTTTGTAAAAATGCTTTTTTTTTTATTCAAGGGGGCCCAAAATAAGTATTTCCTGAGAAATCTCGGTATCGAATTTTTGGCTGGAATACGATACCTTCTCTATACACTATGTACATGGTATGTACATAGTATGGATTTATCTCATAGACACAAAAAGTCCAAGAAATTAGTAAAAATGTAAAAAAAGTAAAAAATTAAATAAAATAAAAAGTGCACGACAGTAAAAAATTGAGTTGAGTGTTACCTCACTCGGAATATTTTAAGCAACGTGTCGTATAGCCTGTTTTTATCAACATATTTAAATATTTCTATAATACCAAACTGTGCTAACTTGCTGTAAATTATTATTATTATTATCATTATTATTATTATTATTATTATTTTTTTTTTTTATTATCATTAAAAGTACTCTCAAACATTTTGCTTTTATAAAATATCCAACAAGTTTTATGTGAAGTTGTATTCCTGATCATTGCATGGTATGTTTCAAATGAAGTTTTGCATTTAATGTTAAATTTTTATGGCGCATATGAATGTTATGTTCCTTGATGTACAGCGATATAAACTGTGATAGTTGAAAGAAGTCACTTATTAAGTGACTTTATGTTTTACTTTAAAATCAAGCATTATAAAACATAACATCGTGGCGATTAGCGTTTCTGATAATGACCGCTTACGGAAAAATCTGATGTGTTCCATTCACATGACTTTCTCTACATCGCTGTAACAAATAATTGGTAAAAAGCATATTCCTCTATCTACTTTATGATACACTTGGCTAAAACAGATAGTCAAATATTTTAAAACCTCTTTGCTATGTTTTTGAAATTCGTTTCTATGCGGGGTCAGAGAAAAGTTTAAGTATTTTAAATCTGAAACAAATAACAAGGATTATCTCAAAAATGGTCAATTTCACGAAAAAAATTATAGGAAATAAATTGTGAGTTTTAACCTGATTTACATATTTTTGTGTAGTTAGTCTCTGTCTATATCTTACGGTTTACCGGTTACACAAAAATCAGCAAAATGCATACAGAATAAAGAGATCTTTAGAGACTATTCCCAGAAGATGAAAGATATACATTTTATTTTACATATTTACATTTTACATATATCCTCAATATACGGTATTTTAATCAAAATCGCCATTTTTGAGAAAATCCAACTTTTCCAAATTTTTTCAAGTAAAGAGTAGTTTGGGGTGGGGGAATTTTCATCAAAATCTTCGTGTCGCATCCTTAGAAGATAATAAACTTAAATACCAAGTCTGGTATTTTACTGACTTTTCGTTTTTGAGTTATCGTGTTCACATGGACACTCACGGACCTTTTTCTAAAAATGCTTTCTTTGTTATACAGGAGACCCTAAAACACATATATCCGATGAAATATTGGTATCGAGTTCTTGGGTGGAGTTTTTTTTTATGGTATTTGACGCCCGCTTTTACTATACTTTGGCACCGCAGGCGATGACACTGATGATAGATGAAATGATGATGGAGCACCGTGGAATGTGATGGCGGGGGTGACCGGAGAACCCAGAGTAAACCCACCCTGCGCCGCTTTGTCCACCACAAATCTCACATGCGGTGGCTCTATGTGAGAGGCGAGTGTGGTGCAACCACCCGGCCACGGCGCGACCTCTTTGCGTGGAGTGCACCTTCTCTGTACACTATGTACACACAGTTCGTGTATAGAAAGTAAAAATAGCGGATGCTATATTAATTTATTTAATCGAAAATAGGCCTATACAAAAAATAATTGTACATTACGTTTAATAGGAAAATCCATTTAGAGGAAAATCCATTACCGGTCCAAAAACTAAAGTTACCCCACATAGGCATTTAGTTAAAGCTGCGACAGAGGTTATCCCAAATGTATGCAAATGAGAGGTTAGTTCGCTACGAGTTCTTAGTTTATGGACAGTAAAATATTTACATAACATCACTATTTTTTTTTGTTTTTTGTTTTTTTTTTTTGATTGCTTCATTTGTATAGCCCCCTTTAACATCAATGGTCATATCGGGGTCTTTCACTTGTGAAACTGTAGGTGCAGAACATTTTGTATTACTAAACACACGCACATTCATTCTCACATTCATACTTCCAGACTCTATGGGGGATAAGGAATAATTCCGGTTAAAGAAAAATTCCCCGCCCCAGCCGGGAATCGAATCCGGGACCTCCGGGTGAGAAGTCAGCTCGCTGACCACTCGACCACGGAGGCAGTCTAACATCATTAATTTCATTTGTAGATAAAGCATAAAAGTAGTGCTTAATTATGATTAACTTGGCCTGTGTAAATCTCCATGTTATATCGCAACGCAGCGTCCAATATAATTCCCAATAACCATGAACACAACAATAATCGCTAAAAAGCATTACTACAACTATATTATTATCAATTTTATTTACCTAAGAGTGATAAATTATTAATCTAGAGTTTTAAAAATAACCTTATCGCAAAGCAATACACGAATATACATATTCAAACTCCTTGTTTAGAAAACCCTAGAAACAGTTGACGTCATCAGTTAAGGAGTCGTACGTACTATGTACATAGTGTATAGGGAAGGTATTGTATTTCACTCAAAATTCCATATCAAGATTTCACCAGAAATATATATTTTGAGACAAAATTTGAATTAAAAGAAAGAATTTTCGAAAAAGGTCTGTATATGTATGTGTGTGTTTGTGTTTGTCTGTGTGTGTGTCTGTGGACAGCATGGCTCAAAAACGGAAAGACCGTTTAACACTCTTTCTCCCAAACTACCTTCAACATGGATACAATTTAGAAACTTTTGATTTTCTCAAAAGTGGCTCTGATGATTTTGATCAAAACACTGTATATCTAAGTATTTACATTACAAATAAAATGTATATCCGGAATTTTCTGGGAATAGCCTCTGAAGACCTCTTCATTATGGATGTTTTGTTGAAGTTTGCATAACTGGTAAACCGTAGAGATAACACAAAAAATGTAATTCTCGTTAAAATACACAATTTATGTCATACACATTTTTTCGTGGAGTTGAACCATTTCCGAGATATTCCTTGTTATTGGTTTCAGTTTTAAGTAATTAAACTTTTCTCAAAAGGGAGCCATGTTTATCGTCTCTCATTTGTTTACGCCAAGCAAGCAAATAGAACCGAACCTCAATTGTTTCACTTAGCGTCCGGCTTTTAAAAGATTTGACTATTGCTTTGTCTAGTGTATTCCCTATTTCCCCCCTACTTCCAAGAAAGTAAGTAACAAGACCAATTTTGCTAAGTTTTATCTCCATTATCGGCGAGTTACCCGGGTAAGGTTCTTTCGGGAGTTTTCCCTATCCTGAGAAGACGAATAGCGAGCATCTTTAAACTCTATGGACCCCCAGATCATTTGAGCATCATTTCATAAGTTTCATTCATTGTCTGATATGACCAGCCAGGTTCCATGTTATATAATTTTGATTTTCTATAAAATGATGCTAATGATTGAAGACCTCTTCATTCTTGATGAGTTATACATGCTGGTAAATTGTAAGAGATAGACGAAAACTTACCACGGAAAAATTTAGATCTCGATAAAACACACAATTTATGTCATATACATTTTTTTTTTTTTTGTCGAGTATCCATTTTCGAGATATTCCTTGTCATTAGTTTCAATTATAAAAGTCTTAACCCCTTTTAAAGCAATATTTTCCATTCGTATTTTTTTTGTTTTACTCCTAGCCATACAAAGAGAACCGAATATGAATCACATTGTAACCAGTTTTTGAAACATTTGACTATTGTTTTAGCTCGAATTGCTTAATTTCCCTTCTACTTACTTACGTATAAGGAACTAAGCAGTAAAATAGTTTCAACCAATGTTTATCTTGATTAATATTAAGTAGATAGAAGAATAGATTTCTGTAAGAATAGTTGTGACAGGATAGGTAGAGAAGTAATGGGAATGGAACACATCAAGTTTTTCTTGCAGATACACAAAAGCATAAATACGGAATGCCGAGGCAACACTCAACCAGCTAGCCTTGGTATTTTATACTTTTTGCAAAAGCCATTGCAAGACAGAAGAACGCCCATATAACCACTTAACATTTCAAAGTTTACCGCTTAAAATACTGGAAACCTTTAACAATCAAAAGCGGTGAATACACAAAATAAAGACGAAAAAAAGCGAAGTTAACATAACCTCGACATTTTAATGAGCTCCTCGTGTTTTCCAAGTAGAATTTTATTCTGTTGTGTATTTCTAGCTATAAGAATTCAGTGAGAGTGGGCGAAATTTACAGACAGTTGCAGCTTTAAAAGAGATACATACCTATCTTTTATTCATTATGACAAAATGTCAGCTACAGGTATTATTAATTTATCTGCCTAGAACTATGTACTACATAGTTTATAGTTTTTTCAAGAAAATTCCCCCTCGCAAACTACCCTTTATTTGGAATGTTCTCAAAATGGCTCTAACGATTTTGGTTAAAATACCGTGAATTAAAGAGATTTACGTGAGAAATAAAATGTACCTCTTGAATTTTGTGGGAACAGCCTTTGAAGAACTCTTCATTCTGAATGTATTTAGATAACTGGTAAGCCGTAAGAGATAGACACAAATTTACTACACTAAACATGTATATCTCGTTGATACAATTTATTTGATATATAATGTTTATGATGTTAAACATTTCCGAAATATTCCTTGTTATTGGTTTTAAAACACTAAATGTTTTTTTTTAAATGAACACAGATCATTCCTTTTAAATCTCTTTTTAAATTATTACTGGCCATGCAAAACAAAACCGAATTTCAATCATATAGCAACCAGCTTTAAGATGTTTCTTCTCTACATCTTTAGTCTAATGTATTCCCTTACTTCTCTTTTACTTATAAGGAACTAAGTAGAAATACCATATCTGCCAATATTTATCGATTATACGAAGTAGATAAAAGAATAAGTTTTTTAAATAATAGTTCGTTACAGAATAAGTAGAGAAAGTCTTTGAATTGAACACATCGTATTTTACTTTAATGAAAATTCAATAGATTATATTTATATTATTTTCTCTGGTCCTATTGTGTATTTGTATATAAATTCTACAAACTATTTTAATGAAAGCTCAATTTTCTACTACGTCATTCTAATCGAGTTAAACCTTTGCGAAATGGCCTCATTACAAATTTCTTTGTATGTACCAGGACAGGGGACACCCAAATGTTGGTTAGATGTTTAATAGCTGACCGCTCTATGGCGTCTAGTGTTACAAACTTTTTCTAAGGCATCGCAATAAAAACCTGAAAAGCAGAATTTTAAGAATCAGAAAAATATTATAAGCTCTAACCTATAATAACGGATATCTTGTGAATGGCATATGACACGAAAGCGTTAAATCATTTACAGAATTCTACAGTTTTTTGTGTATTAAGATTTTGTCTATCTCTTTAAGTTTGTACCGTTAGCACCCTTTCCGATAGACTTAGTTCCAGCAGCACCGCAATTATGCTGTATAGTGACGTGATGAGCATATTTCATCACCAACCACGTCATGTGACGTCTTCGCTGCTCCAAGCAGAAAAGACAGGATACCCTTCCTCGACGCAGAATATGGTTAAGCCAGCATTCTCAGTGGGTTTGTGGAATTCAGTCTAACCAGCATAGCAAGTTCAAGTTTGGAACGCCTTTAGCAACGAAACAATGAGTCTATGCACGTCTCTATAGTGAAGGTACTGCAGGGTGCTTTTTGGCCAGGGCAAAATTGGGCACTTGTTATGCTGATAAGTCAAAATTTATTTTAATGAATACCAGGAGAACGCTATTTGGGTGCCAGGAGAACGCTGCACAGTCTTTTTTTACAATTTTTATTTTATAGGAGAAAGTAATTAAACAAAGGAAAGAGCTTATTATCATAAAGTATTAATAGCACATTTTATAACAAGTAGCAAGTTTTTGTTCGTCATTACATAATTTAAGCCAGAAATTATATACCATAATTGTATTGAAGTCTTTAAAGTCACTGAATCCTGTTAAAGATAAAATAATTCTTTTTTATCAACATTACTAACAACCGTAGACCTTTAAGATGTGAACAACAATCAGCAAGGTCGTTATATTTACAATCCAGCACTATTTTACCATTTACAATTATATAAATGTCTTTTCGAATGACTAGAATATCATAGGTCATTCCCAGAAAAGTCAATATAATTATTACTATTATTATTATTGTTGTTGTTGTTTCTGTTGTTATTGTTATTATTACTACTATTATTACCCTCCTCTTGGAGGACTTACACCTCCTAGGACTTAGGCTGAGATCAGATCCCTGTTGGGAAACAGACGGGCTATGGATCATCCAATACCTTGTTTTAACGTGAGGAAGTACATAATAGGAAAGACGATGATATACATGACAAATAAAATGTGCATTTTGAATTTTCTGAAAACAGCCTTAAAGTCCTCTTCATTCGGAAGTAATTTTATGTAATCTTGTATAACTATAATCGAGGACCAAAATTTACTAGGTACATAAAAATGTAGATACTGTAACTACACCCTGTGGCTGCAATTGCCGAACGTGTGTGTACAGCTTGCTTCTAAATCATAGCTGAATATTGGCATCCATTGTTACGCGTGTGTTAGTGGTCACCTGTGCCATTGTTAAGCTCTTTTGACATCACAAATTCATTTTTACAACTATGCGAGTGGACACATGTGTTGTCCGAAAGTTCGTGATGTCGAAGCCCGCATTTTTATACATGAATGAGTTTGTTACACCTGCGTTATTGCTTCTGCAAATTTCTTTTCACGTGATCAACAAGTATAAAAAGGTAATAAGACTACCCAGAGCTCACTTTCAACTGGGAATACAGAGCGAGCAGCAGCTGACTGACTTTCGATGGGAAATTTATAGCGAGCAGTAGTAGTCGTCGTAACGAACATCGAAAAGAAATTATATGGCAGAATGTTACAAAGCATTGAAGAAAGGCAGATATTTGTGAGAAAATTCTGAATGTAATCAGTTTGTGGAAGAAGTGAAGAGTAGTTTCTTGGAGTGACAAAGAGAGTTTTAGTTACAATATCTAAAACTTACAATGTATTCTAAATAAGTTGTTTATATCAGTGCCAAATGAGAGATATTCGAATTCTTCAACACTTTGTAATTCTTTTAAAATCTTTTCTATTTTTATTTGTTTAGCAATTGCATGCAAACACTGTGGAGTTTTAATGCTAGCATATAGTTTCCAGTTTTTACAAATTTGATTATTACTTCCCCCTGCATGTATAAGTAAATGTATTTTTGCTGTTGTGATTATAGATGTTTATTTAACGGCGCTTTAACAATTTGGTCATATCGCGACGGATATTTTAGGGGAGATACTTCCTGATCGGTATGTGGTAGACCGTGGCCTTCTAGATCTCAACCCGTTCTGTACGGGTGCAAATGGTGTTAGGGTGCCGTCCAGTCTAACTACTTACCACTCTTAGTCAGATAGCGCAGTGCAGCCAACTTTGGAATCTCATCCATTTACACCACATCATTTTGCTTCGACAATCTGCCGTCTAGCCCGTATATTTTCAATATATGTAGATAGATGGCAGCGCAACCACAATTGTCATATATTTTCAGTTTTACTATTGCATTAGATTGAAGGTGGAACTTTCGTCGTGGTATTGTAAATCCAGTCCAGTATTTGACTTGGCGACCGAGAGAAACCACGTAAGAAACCCAGCCAGATTGGTCAGTCCGTGGGTTTGAATTCAAGACCTTTCGAAAGCAGGGCACAGACGTTAGCGCTTATGCTATCTCGCTCGGTCACGAAACTTTAAAAGTAGCAATTTCAGCAAGGTTTTATTGTAATTGAAATGAACAAACTCTGCCTTTGTCTACTAAGTTTTACTTTCTCTACACGTACTATGTACATAGTGTATAGAGAAGGCATTGCATTCCATCCAAAAATTCGATGTCTAGATTTCACAATAAATTCACGTCTTAGGGTCCCCTGTATCCAAATCCTCTTTATTCTGGATGAATTTTGCTGGATTTTGTATAACTAGTAAACCGTAAGAGATAGACAATAACTTACTACATAAAAAATGTAGATTTCGTTAAAACACACAATTTATGTCACAAATTATTTTCGCAGAGTTGACCATTTTGGAGATATTCCTTGTTATTGGCTTTAGTTTTAAAATACTTTGGCAATGCATAGACACGGATTTCATCCACATGGCAACCAACTTTTAAAATGAATTCTCTTATTTCCTTTCTGCTTACAAGAAAGAATTTCTGCTAATGTTTATCTCGATTAACCAAAAAGTAGGTAGAAGCATAAGCGTTTTAACAATAATTTGTTACAGAGATGTAGAGAAAGTCATATGAATGGAACACATAAATTTTTTATAAAAAGGTGCGTGTGTGCGTGTGTCTGTTAACCCGATGACTCAAAACGAAAAGTGCGTTAAATATCCCCCACCCCAAAATACCCGTTACATGGACAAATTTTCAAAAAGTTTGATTTTCTATAATATGGCTCTAACGATTTTCATTAAAATTCCGTATATTAAAGATATTTATATGAGCTATAAAATGTATATGCTGAATTTTCTGGGAATAGCTTCTGAAGACAAGTTTATTCTGGGTGAATTTTGCTGAATTTTCGTAACTGGTAAAACTGTAAAAGATATACAAAAACTTACCTACTATACAAAAAATCTAGATCTCGTTAAAACATACAATTGATGTCATATATATTTTTTCGTAGATTTGATCATTTTTAGACATTTCTTGTTATTGATTTCAGTTTCAAAATATTTAAAACTTTTCACATACAAGAATTTGTCGACTCCTGGCAATGCAAAGAAACGGATTTCATCCACATAGCAACCAGCCTTTAAAAAATTTGAATATCGCTTTAGCCGAGTTTATCCCCTTATTTGCTTTCTACTTATAAGACAGTAAGTAATAACACCATTTCTACTAATGTTTATCTCGATTAACATGAAGTAAATAGGAGAATAAGATTTTAACAGTAATACGTTAACGAGATGTAGAGAAAGTCATGTGAATGGAATACATCAAATTATTTTAGAAAATCTTATTCTTCTACTTCCGATATTGAGATAAACATCTGCAAAAATACTTTTAGTACACATAGCAGGTACAGCTAGATTAAGGGAATACATTAGGCTTAAACAATAGTCCAATCTTTATAGAGGTGATCGCTATGTAAGGACTTTGAAATTCCATTCTCTTTACTTGACCAGCAAAAAGAAAAAACAAATGTTTATTTGAAAAAGGTTTAGGTATGGATAAATTGAAATCAATAACCGAAATATCTCCAAATAGTATTCGGCATATATATATATATTTTTTTTTATTTTTGAAGAGATGTTTGTACACTTCTTATGTGGTAAACTTTTATTTGCCTTTTACGATTTACCAGCTATTCAACAGTCTGCTAGAATGAAGCGGTCTTTAGAGGTTATTTTTAGAACATTTAAAATATATATTTGATTTGTCATAAAAATATGTTAAACATTTGATATTTTAACCAAAACCGTTAGAACCACTTTTGAGAAAACAAAAATGCTCGAAAATATTCCATGTAAAGGGTAGTTTGGGGTGCGGAATTTGGATACTTGAAAATCTTCGTAGAGCATCCTTGGAAGATGCTGAACTTTAATATCAAATTTAGTCTTTAAGAGAAGTCGAAATCGCATTATCATAATTTTTTTTCGAATTTCATGTTTTAATTGTATACGAAAATTTTTAATCTCCTGCTCATTTTGGTGTAACTTTCATAGAGGTACGCTAATTGTAAATAGCTTAAAACTTTTGTTGAAAATAATGCTGCGTAGTAGATTTTTAAACATTTTTGGTACACTCATTCGATAAAACATAAATAACTTTGTAAATATTAGTGTTAGAGAAGAGATATATTTTTTTTATTTTGATAGAACATTTTACTTTAGCTATTCACAGCATTTGATCTCGCTCATATTTCCTTCATTTGAGAGTTTCGAACTACAGTGAAGTTGTGTTTTGAAAGTTAAGTTACATACTCTGTTTTTTTTTTTAATTTCATTTTTGTAAACAATTTCTTAAGAAGTAAAATTGTCTATACAAATATCGCATTATCTCATAAACTAATTGCTACTAAAGGCTGAAATTTTTACCACACATTTGCATCTAAGTAGAAAAGTTTTAAGGAAAGTTTAAATTTAAAAATCACCATTTTTCAATAAAATTTTAAGACCTTTATTAAAAAACATCATACATTTTCTTCTAATGAACAGAAGTATATTATTTTCCATCAATCAATAGTAAAGGTATTGCTGAATATACCTTAAAAATGTAGCTCATTATCTTAAACAGTTGCTGAAATAATGGGTCAAACTTTAACATTGGCAAGGTAGGGCATTTCGCCTCCCCATAAGGGAGTAGTTTTTTTCAGTTATACTGTTCACAAACACACAGCCGCACGTCTCTTTCTGAAAATGCTTCTTTTTTATTCAGGGTTAAAGCAGGTATTTCCGATGAAACTTCGACATCAATTTTTGACGGGTGGAATAGAGGTTTTCCCTTCTATACCGAGCCAGATGGCTCAGGGTTTCGTCCGGGACTGGCTTTCGGGAGGTCTTGGGATCACTATCCCGCGACCGACCTCTCTGACCCATGGGTTTTCGGGGTTTTCCCGGGTCACTAGGCGAATGCTGGAGAGGACTCTTCATTCCCCCGAAATTCCTGTCCCTTCATTTTATCTCAACCGTTCTCCTTTAGGGCGGTAACTGTCGGCGAGGACTGTGGCAGAGGCGCCATTTCGTGTGAAGGTGACTGCGCTCTGGAAATACAGCTCTCGGCGGCGGGATGGCGCCAGTCGTTGTCTGCGGACTCAAGTGGCCTATCTGGCGCTCCCTGCGTTGAGATGAAGAACTGCTTGTGAACTATTCGGGACGGATCTCTCTCTCTCTCTCTCCCTCCCTCCCTGTCCGAATGTCGACCTCTGAAATTACCTCATCTCATTCATCCAGGAGTCTGACGTACCAGCAATAAGCCCACAGCTGCAGTAACGCGCGGGTATACACACACACACACATATACACATTCCCTACTTTATATTGTAGTAAAGTGATAGGGTAGAGAAACATGTGCAAGTAGCACATCAAATGTTTTCCCTTCGTTTCCCGACGGTTTGTAAAAATAGACTAATGTCATTTTTTATCAACCATTTCTTTGGGTAGTTAGTAATTATCATAATAATACCACACCGAAACAGTTTAAAAATGCATTAGATAACTTAGCGTTACTATCTTACTTAGCAATTCTGTAGTATTGCAAATTTGATGTAAATTAAAAACAATACATTGCTTTCTTGTATGTTGTCGTGCATTCCTAGGAGTCTTTTCATTTGAACCTATCACGTAGTAATAGAAATTTATCATTTTCATTTGCTATGATATCAGAAGGAAAGTTTGTATTTAGGCTCTTTATACTTTCAAAGTAAACGTTCGTGAAAAAATATTACATAAAACATATCCGTGAAACTATATTTAGAGATAGCGCTTTTAGCCACCTCCCATTCATATATTGTTATGGGAAGGCTATATTGACTGCATTCAGAGCGAGTAACCTAACATGTTTTTACTGTACTATGCTCTTGAACTATATTAAATCCTCAAAGTTTGTGTACATTTATTATTACACATATGGATATAATCAATTTAATGTAGGAATGTAGCGATGAAGGCACGGAACGGAGTGAACCGCTCACTGTTGTTCTGAATAGCCTATTGTGGCTAACAACCCTGGGAAAAGGACGAGACGAAGGAGACTGGAATGATTCATGACAGAGACGCACGGAAGTCCCTAATAATTCCAGATTGAGTGCCTTGGCGATCCCTCCGAACTATTAGCAACCAGACCTGAAAGATGAAGCAAATGAGGAGCTGAAATGAGAGAACGAATGGAGAGTATCTATGGTGGTTAAAAAGCACCCAAGCTTTCATCTTGGCGGCCCGGAGAAAATCACGGAGATCCAAGGACTAGAGTGTTGGTCGCAGGGGATCTAATCCGGACCTACTAAATGCCAGGCACAGACCAAACCGCTTGAGCCACCTGGTTCGATGTCATATGTAATAGTTAATTTAATTCTTACTCGGGTCCTTACTCCATTTCTATGTTTTAATATTCACGATTTATTTCATACAGCTAAGTATGAGCTGCGAGTTATCGATTATTTCTTAAGGTCCATTAGTAGCCTTGAATAATTGATGGTCATTTTGCTACAAATGTCCTAACTACTGGAACCAAAGTTCTACAGTTTTAATAGGTAATTTTATCTGTATAAGAGTATTTATATTGTTCACTATTTAGAATAAATTAAATATGTATGTAATTTATGGAAGTAAAAATACGAGACCTCCTCTCGTAATATCAAACTTTCCTCATTCTCCAATGATTTATTCTTACTTTCTCTACACGTACTATATGCAATAGTGTATAGAGAAGATATTGTATTGTACCCAAAAATTCGATACCGAGATTTCGCCGGAAACACGTGTTTTGGGTTCCCCTAATTCCAGAAAAAGCATTTTTGGAAAAAGGTCCCTGTGCGCGCGCGCGCGCGTGTGTGTGTGTGTGTGTGTCTGTGGGGAGCATAATTAAAAAATCGGATGTCTTCCATTCACATGACATTCTCTACATCTCTGCAACAAATTATTGTTAAAAAGCTTATTCTTCTATTTACTTTATGCTAATGGAGAAAAAATTAGCAGAAATAGTCTTATTACTTGCTTCCTTGTACATAGAAGCGAAATATGAGAGTAGCATAGGTTAAAGTGAAATCAAAAGCTGGTTACTAGGTGACTAAAGTTCCTTTGTTTGTATGGAGGCGAGGTGACAAATTCCTGTATGAGAAAAGTACAAGTTTTTCAAAGCTGAAACCAAAAATAAGGAATATCTCAAAAACGATCAACTCCGCGAAAAAAGTTATATAACATAAATTGTGTGTTTTAATGTGTTCTTCATTTTTTGTGTGGTAAGTTTTTGTCAATCTCTTATGGTTTAGCAGTTATGCAAAATTCTCTAAAATTGATCCAGAATAAAGTAGTCCAGAAAATTCAAGATATATATATATATATATATATATATATATATATATATATTATTTGTCAGGTAAACATCTTTAATACGATATTTTAATCAAAATGGTTAGAGCCATTTTTGATAAAATCAAAATGTTCGAAAAAAGTTCATTGTAAAGGGTAGTTGGGGATGGGGGGGGGTTTCTTGAAAATCTTCGTGTCGCATCCTTGGAAGATTCCAAACTTAAATACCAAGTTTGGTATTTAACGGAATCTTCATTTTTGAGCTATGCTGTCTGCAGACACACAGACACACACACGCACACACGAACCTTTTTCCAAAATGCTTTTTTTTGGATTCAGGGGGACTCAAAACAAACATGTATTTCCGGTGAAATCTCGGTATCGAATTTTTGGGTGCAATACAATACCTTCTCTATACACTATGTGCATAGTACGTGTAGAGAAAGTAAAAATGAAAATACCGTTAAATACCAAAACTGGTATTTAAGTTTGATATCTTCCAAGGATGCGACACGAAGGTTATCAAGAAAATCCTCTCACCCCCAACTACCCTTGGAAAATACATGGAAAAAAAATCGAAAATGTTGATTTTCTCAAAAATGTTTCTAACGATTTTGATTAAAATCTCTTATATTTAAGAAATTTACATGACAAATGGAATGTATATCTTCAATTTCCTGGAAATAAGCCTCTGAACTCATATTTATTGAGTATGAGTTTTGCTGAATTTTACATAACTTGTAAACGGTAAGAGATAGACAAAAATGTACCTCACAAAAAATGCAGAGCTCGTTAAAACATACAATTTACTTTAACCTACGGTATTTCCTAATTTCCCTTCTACTTACAGGGAAGCAAGTAATAAGATTATTTCTGCTAATTTGTTTTCGATTAGCATGACGTAGATAGAAGAATAAACTTTTTAAAAATAATCTGTTACAGGGATGTAGAGAAAGTCATGTGATTGTAACACATCAGATTTTTTTTTCTTTTTTTCTCTAGTAAGGAGCAGAGAAGGATATACATACTGCATCCAGCGGCCTACCGTAACGAATGGATCCTACAAGAGGTAGAGACCAGATATAGGATCTGAAGGATTTTTCCCGGACCAAGTAGCAGGAATAAAGAAGAACATTGGTCCTATTTTATATACTTTTAGTTATTTTTATGCAAATACTGCGGGGTTCCTAATGTTCACAGTTGGAGACCTCCTGCGGGCACCCCCCAGCGCTCCTCCTGACGAACAGGTCCGAACTACTATGGTACCAGAGGAGGATGAACCAGTTAGATAGCACATATCCACCGCGCACCATACTAACGTACCATACTACTCTGAAACGGGATATGAAATGAAATGATGGGGAATGAGTGACCGGAAAAATTCATTGTAAATATTATAAAAAAAACACCTCAGACATTTGCCTGGAGACACGAAAAACCCAAGCAAGATTGGACGGATCGAATCTGCGTCCTCCTGAATGAGGGCCACAGACAAACCCCTAAAGTTACTCCGCTCGGTCAATGATGCGCTCATCACATTGTATCATAATATGCTGTTACAGGATCTTGAGAATAAAATTCTCTACTTCTTGGAACCCACTTCTCCGTAAATTACATTTCATATTATGCGTTTTTATCCACTACCGCTCATGCTACACCATCGTGGGAAGCTGCAATTTCTCAACTCCGTGTATTTGGCATTTTTACCGCACGCATTAATAAACTGAATTTCATCCTTCAAATATCCATGCATATTAATGACCTCTTTATTAAGTATAATAGTTAGAAGGTGTAAATTAGAAATATCACTACAGAGAAATGAAGGTAATGATATTTAGAAGCAGATCACACTTCAGAACAAACATTAAGTTAAAGGTAAAATAATAGAATAGCTCTTCAGAATCATTTTTTTTTTTTTGTTTTTTTTTTTTTTTTGTAGCTTGTCATTTAACCTGGTTGGACATATCGAACGATGAATGAAATTGATGAAATGATGCCCAAATAATCTCGGGGTCCATGGAGATAGAGTTACTCGACGTTTGTCTTCTCAGAATATGGGAAAACCCTGAAAAAAAAACCTTATCTGAGTAACTCACCTAAGCAAGATTTGAATTCGCGACCTCTGGAATGTGAAGCAGACACTCTACCCCTACACTACCGCAGCGGATTAAATTGTCAGTTGTACATTTTCTTACGCAGAAGAAATGGTATTAATAATAAGCTCATTAAGTAAAATCTATTATTAGCAACAATCATAAGGATACTTAGAGCTGCCTCCATCCTCAATCAGTAGAGTACCTGCCTGCTATGCGAGGGGCTCCGGGTTTGATTCCCAACTGGCGGTGGCAAGATTATTCCCTATTCTCCCCAGAGTCTGAAAGTATCAATGAGATTGTGAATATGTGTAATCTGGTTAATAACATGAAGGAACATCAGAAATTCAATAACAACAGTATATGAGTTATCGCCTTTGGCAATTGGCCAATATGTTTCAAAGGGAAAAGCCACCGATATGACCGCGCAGATAAAGGCGAGCTACATATGAAATAACCTTGTCGTAATCTCTGGGTTGTCTGTCTCTCTGTCGTTGCAAATACACCTCGTCTTCGCGGTCAGCGCAGCTGTTTTTTGGGCCTCCATACTTGGTGCATCCGTTAATGCCTTGTGTATTGTCTTATAGTCACCCTATATCAGAGGCTGTCGTATCTCGGCGTCGCGCTCCCAGCTGACGAAGGAGTAGGCAATTTCTTGGAATACGTATCTAGGTGGCAGGTTCACCAGGACTTTGTCCATCACCAGGGCCAATTCTTGCTAAGTCTCCCCTGGCCGTTGCAACCTCTATTTAGGCTGACCGTGGTAGGCTGCAGGCAGGTGATGGTTCCCGAAGTGGATGTCGAGGGCCTTCCAGATCTCTCCAGGCATCGCCGATGTGAGGATTGCTTCAGTACTTCACTATCTGTCCCTGGAGGCTTGCTATCAGTTGTGCGGCTGCATCTTCTGCTGACCATCAGCTGTAGGTGGCGACGGAGGCGAACTGTCGGCGGAAAACTTCGAAGGTGGATGTTCCGTCGAACTTATTGGTTTGACGCTTGCAGATGTCCTATTCTCACGGCCCTCATGTCTTTCAGTGTTCCGTCGAGCAATTTTTGCACCATGGTATTCAGCTCTTTGCGCTGAAATCGGCTCTTCCTTCCAGGGTACTCAGTCATTCCCCGTGGTCTTTCAGGCTTTGGTCAAGGTTTGTCACCGTTCTACTAAGCTCTTCCATCTTTTCTTCAAGTTCATGCACTTTTTCCCCCAAATTCTTCCATGTCCTTCACGCCAGTCAGTCGATCTTTGATTTTGTTCGATATTTCCGCTTTCAGCTATTCCATCCCAAATTCCCGTTTCCCTCCATCTTCTTCATCGCGTAATTAATAGCCGTTGCTCAGTTTTCATCTTCTCCATTCTGGATTCCATCTTTATTTCCATTTTTCCATTCCTATTTCCAATTTCGTGCCTAACTTCTTAATTTCGGCTAATGGTGTTTTGTATCTTTTACACCATCGTGATGCTAAATCCCGCTTCTAACACTAGTGTAACAAAAACTCTCTTGACTACACCAAAAATTCTTTATTTCTTCCACTTATAACAAATAAAAATTTGTTTTCAAATAAATGTGTTTCTTCAATGCTTTCGCAATGTTTCTGCACGCTCCAATTTCTGTCGAAACTGTCTCAACTACTGCACATTGTACATTCTCAGTTGAAAAGAATTGACCTCTCTGTGGGGCTCGTATTCTCCTTTCACGCCTGTTGATAACGTGGCAAGAAATTTCCAGAAGCAGTTGCACATGCAAACAACCGCAGGGTTCACAAACTCACGCAGGTACAACAATGCACGGCTTCGATGTCAAAAATCTTACCGACGAACACGTGTCCACTCGCACAGGCGTAACAATGTGCGGCAACAATCAACTATGACTTCTGAGGCAAACCGTTCATATGCGTGCAGCGACTCTGCCGCAAGTAGGAATCACAATATTTTCAAAATGTGCATTGTACAAAACATTGCATAATACTCATTTGGAGTCTTGACTTATAGAAACTCTAGAGAAAGAAGAAAATCTGTGGCCTCGCTTGCTTTTCTCAATTGTTACTTTATCTGCAAAGTAAAGTAGGTCTTCAGTATTGGTAATTTAAAAGCAATAAAAAGGAATATCTCAGAAACGGTTAAATCCAAAACAAAACAAAAAGTGTATAAGGGATAAGTTGTGTATTTTAACTAAGTCTAAATTTTTTGTAAAGTAGATGTCTATTTCTTCCGTTTTACCAGTTATTCAAAAGTCATCCAGAGTGAAGTGGACTTCAGAGGCTTTTTCCTGAAAAGGCAACATATACATTTAATGTGACGAATATATAATAAGCGCATTTATTTTAAAATCATTTATGCCATTTTTGAGAAAGCCGCAACTCTTATTTACCACGTCTGTATTGTAATGTACTACTAGGCGTTGCTAGATAGTTTACCAACCCTGTATGGTAAATTTAGGCTTTTGACACCGCGTGTATAATCCTCCGACAGAAGAGGTAAGTAATTTTAAATAACCGTCTTTATAAATTTTGTAAAATACGTCATCAAAAACCAGTGTCTCACGTGATACCTATATGTTATGCTCGTGGGGGAGCAACTGCTGCTAGAGACGAGGGTCAACTGCATATAATGACCACGTGTGATAAAAAACACGTGAGGCAAGGCCTGGCTAGGTCAATGAGCTGGGACTGGATAGGTCGTTTTCGCAAACTGGTTTTCAGATCATCTCTAAAGAACAAAGGCACCAACTGATGATGACGCAATTGGATTTTCCAAACCTGTTCTTCGTGGTTAGCAATTCGACATATTTCTGTAATTATAGCAATGCATGCACATGTATGACAAGATGTCCTTGTCCAATTGATGCGGGGTATTATAAAAGTGATTGGCATTCTTACATAAGATAATCGGGTTTAATTAATAACAGATGTTTCCGGTTTTGAAGGGAATGCTTTAAACTTTTATTTTGAAACCAAAATAATTACAGGCTCCTCGGGATCAAGTTCTGTGTTTCCAAAATAATTGCATTTCCTCCGTTATTATTTCTGAAACAACCGCTGCAATTACCAGCAAATAGACGTGTCTAATGTTGTCTCCGCGTTTGACAGCAAGAGATCCAACATTTTATGTTCTGAAACACTCTGATATGGACTATTACTTCAATATATCTTTGTAATTTAATAGGAGTGTAAAATTCGTTTTTAATGGTTTATTTACAATTTCAGATTTCGAACACATCGCTTTTCCTATTTATTTTTACCTTCTCTAGCCCGTATGTACAATGTACATAGTGGATAGAGAAGGTATTGCATTCCACCAAAATTTGATTTCAGAGATTTCACAGTAAATATATGTTTTGAGGTCCACTGAGTCCAAAAGGAGCATTTTTAAAAAAAGGTTCATGTGTAACTGTATGTGTACAGCATAGCTCAAAAACGAAAAGCCTTTTAATATCTTCCAAGGATACGACATGACGATTTTCAAGAAAATCCCCACAAACACTACTACTCTTTACATGACAATTGTTTCGAAATATTTTATTTTCTTAAAAATAGCTCTAACGACTTTGTTTAAAATATGGCAAATAAAGATATTTACATAAGAAATAAAATGTTAATCTTGAATTTTCTGGGAATAGCCTCTGGGGACCTCTTTATTCTGAATTTTGCATAACTGTAAGAGATAGACAAATCTTACTACGAAAAAATGTAGATCCCGTTAAAACACATAATTTATGTAATATACATTTTCTTTTAGACCTGACCATTTCTGAGATATTCCTTGTTGTTGGTTTCACATTTAAAATAATTATACTTTTCTCATATGGGAATTTGTCAAATTTTGGCTTTACAAACAAAGGAATTTCAGTCATATAGCAACCAGCTTTTAATAGATTTTACTGTCTTAGGTTAAGATATTTCCTTATTTCCATTCCATTTACAAGGAAGTAAGTAATAAGGCAATTATGGTAATTTTATCTGGATTAGCATGAAGGAGATAAAAAAATAAGCTTTTTAACAATAAATTGTAATAGAGATGTGGAGAAAGTCATGTGAATAGAACACATCAGATTTTAGAGAAAATATATGTTTTAATTTTCTCTGAATCCTGTGTCTGTGAACAATATAACTAAAAAGAAAAGTCTGTTGGTATTTAAGTTCAACATCTTTCAAGGATACGATAAAAAGATTTACAAAAATATTTCCCCACCCCAACCTACCTTTTCCGTGGAATTCTTTTCAAAATGTTGATTTTCTCGAAAGTCCACCTTACGATTTTGTTTAAAATACGATATATTTAAGAAGTTTTATTCACAAATAAAATGTATATCTCTACTATCCATGTATGGTAAAATGTATATGCACCATAATACATTCGTCGTCCAATATATAGATAAATACAAACAAAAAATATTGAAGCACCATTTGCGTGAAGTGTACCTAAAAGTCAACCATAATTTACGTCTCCGCAAATAGGAGCTACTCAAATTTCTGAGAATAACCTCTGAAATCCTCTTCATTCTAGATCACTTTTGCATAACTGGTAAACCATAAGAGATTTCTAAATATTACTACACAAAAAAATGCAGCTCTGGTTAAAACGCAGTTTGTCATATATATTTATGGAGGTAAGCATTTCCGAGATATTTCTTGCTTTTATTTGCTTTTTGTTTAAACTTCCATACCTAAACTTTTCTCAAAAGAAAAGTCGTCATTCGCTTTATTTATTTATTTCTTCTATTATTTCTGGTCATCCAAATAGAACAGAATTTTAAGGCCATCACATAACATCCATCATTAAAATCCATCCATCCACCTTTCTCTAGCCGTTCCACAGTCAAACTTTTCTTACAAAAGATTTTTCTTTTATCTATATCATGCCGATTGAGAGAAACTTTAGCAGAGTTGGTGTTATTACTTCTTTCTTTGTATGTAAAAGGGAAATAAGGAGAATGCACTAGGCTAAAACGTTAGTCAAAACTTTTAAAAGCTGGTCGCTATGTGAAACAATTGAAATTCGGTTCTCTTTGGTTCCCGTTTAAGAAAAAGTTAAGTAGTTCAAAATTAAAATCAATAACACAGAATAGCTCTAAAATGGTTAACTCTGTAAAAATGTACATACATAACATAAATTGTTTGTTTTAACCAGATATATATTTTTTCTGCAGTAAGTTTTTGTCTATCTCTTACGGTCTACAAGTTACACAAAAGTTACACAAAAGTCATCCAGAATGAAGTCTTCAGAGGTTATTCCGTAAATTTCTTGGAGTGATGAGCTGGTTGTAGTTCGGTGTTCTTGAAGTCGGTCGTCAAGGGCTGTCAGCATGGCCGTCTAGGGCTGACAGCATGGCCGTCAGCGTCAGAAGCTCCGAATGGAGATCCTGAATGTTCTCGCTAGAGCCTAGGTTTCTTGCAGCAAATTGGTGACGATCGGAGATGCTGGTAATGGTGGCGGCGCTGGCTGTGGGGGCGATCGATGAGCTGGTGGTTTTGTGTACCCACAGATGACTTAGAAGAGTTTTATGCATTACAAGTGATGCTCTTGCCATGCTGCAGTGATGAGGCGTCACAACAGTGACACCACGTGTACGGTAAAATCGGCGTCAATGTGCCCGAAAGCACAGAAGCGGCAGCGTGGAGCTAGGTGGTCCTTCTGTTGCGCAGCAGTCTCGGGAACACTGGAAGGTCGGACGGCAAGACAGCTTCCAGTTCCGCGTGGCTGGCTAACTCCAAGCGAACCAGTGTAGATTCTGTAGGCCTTCACTGTTGTGGGCCATTGTTATTGCGCTGTAGAAAGCACGAAGCCTGCCTGCAGATCCCGGGAACTCCTACTACCACTACGTATATGGCGGTGAACTGGGATCAATAACCGCTTGAGAAGCGGAATCAATAACGGCTTGAGAAGCGGAATCAATAAACGCTGCGGTGTCGACTCAGCCTCGGCGGCGACTGAGGAAGCGGTGGATGATTGCCCCTTGGTTATCTTCTTCCTGGAGCGACCCATGTCGCTACGAAGAAGTCTCGAAGAAAGTCCCCAATATAGCTTCGCATAATCCCTTACTTGTATTGAATCGGTGGTTCAGGCGGTAGCGCTTGTGGCCTATTTTGAATATTTTTTCTTTCCCACCCCCCTCCTGATTGTCTTCTAGTCGCCAAGGAGAGTGCTGGGGTGTGCATTCTACCACGATTCTCCAGTCACTCGTTTCGTCTCATTCCATTTCCCTTATATTTTCAGATTGCGGTTCGGTTGGTGGCAAGAGATGCTGCAGGGTCTTGCGATTCTTCTTGGCCCGGTCAGAGGGAAAGCACTGTAGCGTTGTGTTCGCTGGTCCTCGTCAAAGAGCGACCCTCTCGTGACTGGGTGTTCAAGCCTGTTACTATTAGGGAACTCTGCGCTTCTCTGTTGTTTATTCCGGCCTGCAGAACTTCTGAGGTTCCTTCGCCTCATCCTCTCAGGGGTGTGGGTATAAATGAGCTTCTGAGGGTCGAGGTACTAGGTGTGCCCTCCATCAACTCATTATCGTTTTCAATCCCTTATATTTTGCATTCAAATAAAGAGTGATGATTCTATTACTTTTACGTTAATTACGTTAACTTTTTGAGCAAAAATAATTTCGATTGCCTCTGCGGTCGAGTTTTCAGCGTTCTGCTTCTCAATTCAGAGTTCTCTATTCGATTCCTGGCTAGGACGGTGTATTTTGTTTAATCAATATAAATTCCTATGCAGTACACGGCCTGGATTTGTGAATCGTTTATAATTAAACATCTGATGCTTTATATTCATATAACTTTCTCTACCTTTCTTTTATTAGTGCTTACATAAACTATTTTAAAGAGCATATTTTTCCATCTGCTTAATTTTAACATAGATAAAACTTTTATTTAATTAATACGAGGGCTGTAAATAAAGTACTGGCAACATTGATAGAACACAATATTTATTGAACTCACAAGTACCATTGCATTACATTCCTTCAATGTTGTCACCCGCAAGGTTCCTGACCTTTTGCCAAATGTAGGGCAGCTGTTGGGGACCGTTGACAAGGTGATCTTTGTTGATGACTGCGACGGAGCGCTCTACTACGCGGACTACAGATGTCACGTCAGGAAATCGGCGGCCTCGGAGAGGTTCCTTCAACTTCAGAAACAGGTCGAAGTCACAAGGACTCATGTTTGGTGAGTACGGAGGATGTTCCAAAACCTCCCAATGCCCACCGTTGCAATAAGAGCGACATGACAACGTGTGTAGCCCGACGAAGATGTCGCTCCAGAAATCGGCAATACTAGTGCCTGTTGGCGGGTTTCCTTCAGACACAGCATGCGTAAGAATAACCCCCACGTAGTCGTATGCCGTAATCAGCATAAGCTTCACCCGATTTGGTTCCTGTCGAACTTTCTGTGGACGTGGTGAACCTGGGTGACGCTATTCATTCGACTGACGCTTCAATTCCGGCTCATAGGCTCGTGCCCACGTCTCATCAATGGCGACAATATGCTGCAGAAATGCGTCTTCTTCATTGCGGTATCTGTCCAGGTGGATACCGGTGCCATTTCTGTACCTTAGTGAGTCGATGTGGAACCCAACGGGACGCAATTTTCCTCAGGTGAAGACATTTCGTCAGCATATGCCTTGACCCATCGTGCAACCGTCCTGTACGGCAATGCATTCCCGCCAGAGGCTTCACGTAATCCTCGATAACATGCTGATGCATTTTTGCCACGGGCAACCTCGATTTTAATCCACGAAAGCTGATCGCTCTTGGTAAACATGCTTTAGAGGGGTGCACTTGACACTGTTCACTTCAACGCTACACAGCAACAACACACTCTCAAGTGGCAGCCCGACCAATGCACACCACACATCGACACTAGTCACCTGATCGCTCCCATATCCTATTGGCTCATACTCGCTCTCCTGTGAATATGGGGACCATGTTGCCACTACTTTCTTTACAGCCCTCGTATTTAATTATCTACCTATTTCGTTATAAATACAAAGAGAATAGCGAGAGTCAATGTATATAGAAGTGACCGCTATGTGTTGATATTAACATTATATACACTGAGCGAGGTGGGCCACGGTAATATGCACGACTCGCATTCGTGAGGTCTTGTGTTCGATACCCGACCAACGCCCACTCTGACTCATGAGTTTTTCTTGGTTTCTCCGGGGTCACCACATGTAAGCTGGGATGGTTTCTCACTTACCACGACTTTCTTTCTTCCAATGCTTTTACTTTGGATCTAATTGAAATCAAAATTGACAAAAGCTCAGCAATTTTCACATGACTGACATTATAAAGGTCATTTTGTAGCCCTGGAAGAACCTTGTAAATTGTCAAATTTAAAATGGCTCAACAAATGGCCACGTAAATCGCTCTCTGCTTCGTATGATAAATAGTAATAAAATGTATAGAATAAGGCAAATCGGCCGTTAGAAGCATGTTTAAAGACGTCATTCTCAAGATGAGGTGCCCCAATCTCATCCATATGCCCTAAATAAATAAGACCAAAGAAAACCGACGACAGCAAACAGAAGAAAATTTGCCCAATCGCAGAAATCCATCAGACGACCTACTGACTGTTTAGTGAGGCATCAGATTAGGGTTTATGTGGGACGATGACCCCATGAACCGCGTCCTGACCTTCAGATCTTAATTTGCTGGGGAAAATGGTACGAGATATCGCAGAAACATGTAACTATTTTTTTAAACTGCGGGCCAAAATGTTCAAAAGAGGTGTGATTACAATTTACGTGTAGCGTCTAAAATTATCAAGAAAACATCGATGATTTAAACCAGCGAGAGAAAACCAGAAAGGTGATAGAGGACTAAGTGTAACACATAAACGTCGAGGAGGCAGCGAACTAAATTAGAGTGTCCGCGGAGGCAAATTGATAAGTTATTGAAAACAAATGAACACCGTGATAGAGGTAGAAGCTGCATAAACAATGAAAGTGTTTTATTAAACAGTCCAATGTAATTATTTAGCACATGACGCAAGTAACTTGACTAACTTCACTCAAATCTTGTGCGAAACAGAGCGAGATACACGTGCATGCATTGAAAAATCGCCCTATTGTAAGATACCTATTCAATCCACAAACAAACACACACAATCAAGTATTCCCATTACTAAATCGTCGCAAGCCGGAGATAGATAAACCCAGATTTTTGCCCTGATACGGCCTCCTGAAATCGAACCCCGAATTTCGAGATTGCGGAACGATTGCGAGGGGGGCAACGTATACACACAACAAATTGCTTCATATTTTGTGCTTTCAAGCGTATGGCACAAAAAGCTCAGCATCAGGCCACCCGATTTGTGACCACCGACGCCCCTAAAAGACCAGAGAGAAGACGCTGAGGTCGCCGGAGTTCATCAGCTAGCCGAAGATAGTTCAACACCAGATATTCTATCCTGAGATAACCAAAGAATCGATATCCGATCTTCAAGATCTTCGAGGCTTATTGAGAAAGAGACGAAACACGCAGAAAAAAATTGCTTCATATTGCTGTCAGTCCAGATTAGGGCCTGATATGCAATGGTGACATGAGGTTTTTGTACACATAGGAAAGTTTGTCTAGATTTGATACAGGCCGTGAAAAACGGGAAGGCCTGGAAACTTCTATTGCCGTTTCAAAACGAGTTCCAGACCGTTCGACAGCGTTCTAGCACCTCCCCCAATCTCTCTCTCTCTCTCTCTCTCTCTCTCTCTCTCTCTCTCTCTCTCTCTCTCTCTCTCTCTTCTCTCTCTCTCTCTACCTAACAAATCTTACGCTGGCTGGAATTAGAGAACGCACCCGTTACTCAAAATGATTAGTGCTTCGTCACACTATTCAGTTACCAGGGGTTTGACATTTTTCTGATAATTGCGTATTTTGGCGCCAGAGGATGCAATGCTGTTTAATCATAGAAACTGCAAAAGACATAAATAGAGTATTTTGGCTCCGTGTTGTAATAGTGGTCATAAATGTTGAAGTTTCCTGATAGTACCTTCACAGCACACAGCAAAAATAAGTCAATACTTACTTCATAAGTCGTATTTTGGATATAATTTTAGAGGTAGTTTCTTTAAGAAATTTAAATATATTTATATATATTTTTCGTACATTTTTGGTATATTTTTAGGACGAAGGGGCAACATTTTTAAATACAACTTCCGTAATGCAAGCATTTTCCACAGATCAATGTAAACAGTAAAGGTAAACTAACAATAATTGACTGGGATTATCCTTGTCCATATTTGATTTCATCACCCTGTACGTAGAAGTTCCTTGAAAGTACTCATTAAGACAATCATGAGCTCTTGAAGAGAGGTAGAACGTCATGAACCGAAATGCGTCAGAGTGAAGGAAAACATTCCTTGTAAGCTGTCTTTTTTATCTGTCTTTTTTATCTGAGTGGCAAATGATGGTAATTTTATTTTCAATTCGAGTTGATGACATACATTTTGAAAGAAGATTGGAATCCCACTAAGGATATCTCATTGGTTGGAGATATCCCGAAACAGAAACTTGGGTATTGGCGAGTACGGGAGTTTAACAGCATTGGTTTAGTCAAATGTTCTTGTTTCGTAAAATATAATAGATTTTACTTTCCCTAGCACATATGTACAATGCGCATAGTAGGTAGAGAAAGTGCTGTATTCCAACCAATAATTCGATACCGATATTTCATCGGAAATAATGTTTTTAGAACCCCTGAATCAAAAAAAAAGTTTTAGATAAAAGCCCAAACTTTTTGGTGACATAAACATAGGACCTTGCCTGAACGCTGAGTCGGGTTGATGTTATCGCCACAGTTTCAAACGGCTATTGACCGACCTCTGTGGTTAAATATTCATCTTCAAGCCATTACGAAGATATCTGCTATTAATTGTTCGAATTGTTCAATGGATTATTTTAAAGTCATTTCAATATTCAGTTTTTTCTCGCTTTTCAATAAAACTGTAAGGACTTATATTGCCACTATCTAGCGTCCAGTTCTTAAACATTTAAAACCTGTTATCTGCTTTGCATTTATGCAAAATGTGTAAAGTAGTTAATTCTGTAAATACTTATCTCAATTAAAATCTAGAAAAATAAAATGTTTAAGAACAGTATCCACCCGCTAATAAATGATAGGGAAAATGTGTAAATCAAAAGTTAAAACTGCAACTTAAATTAGCACTGTCTTCTCTTACTGTATTTTAGGATAAATAAAGCACACAATATACTAAGATATAGGATACAACATTCTAGGACCTTACGTCACTGACACGCTACTTCTAAAGGTACCTTTGTTTTATGCAAAACTATACTTTACGAGGATATCTGGTTTTATCCGGTACTGTACAACTTCAAATTTTTGTAGAATGGATTCCAAACTTATCGACAAAGTGTGGTTTCAGCTAATAATATTTTAATACGAGATAGAGAAGATATTATATGCGCACAAAAATTCGATACCGAGATATCATGGGAAATATATACTTTGAGGACCTCTGAGTTAAAATTAAGCATCCCTTTGTATGTGTTTTTGGACAAACTAACTAAAAAATTAATGTCGGTTAGATACCAAAGTTGATATTTATATTTATTACCTTACAAAGATGCGTTACAGAGGTTTTCAAGAAAATCCCCAACTATTCTTTACATGGAACTTTTTCGACATTTTATTTTGTTTTTTGTTTTTGTTTATTTTGTTTTCACTATTCCAACAGTTCCTTCATCGTGCTAAAACATTAGTTATCTTTAAGAGTTACTTTTAACTAACAGTGTCTTGCAATTTTGAAACTTAATAGAGCAAATATTGCGAAGAGCGTTTGGAGCTTGGTTTGTTTTGCATATGAATTCAGTTTGCTGAACTTGTTTGACTTTATGATTATCCTAAGTTTGATGGCAACATTTTCCACCTTTTAAAATACTTTTACCACGAAATATAGCATCATTATTATTTTTAGTGGATTAGTGGCACAAAAATAGTGACAATATTACGAAAAAAAAATCTTGTATGTTACTCTCATATGACTTTATCTACCTCCTATCGTTTATTAGGGATTTAAAACAATTCTTGCGATATTTTATTTTTCTATTTACTTATTTTAATTGAAATAACACGTTTCAGAAATAAAACGTTTCATAAATAACGAAACACGTTTTGTTATAGATAAAAAGGGCATAGCGACAGTCAAATGTTTAAACAATGGGTTCTATATGCTGGCCTTAAAAGTCCATATTCTTTCTGTGCAGTTGGCGGAAAAACAAGTGCAGTTCGATAGGAGCCTGAAAATATTATTAGAGTATTAACAATTTTAATCATTAATAATAGATATTTCGGAATTGCCTTTGGCAGAAACACGTTCAAAAGCTAATGGCCTCCAAAGTAAATAAAACAACACACAGCATGGACATCATCCTCATGGCTAGTCCTGTATTTCAGTCGGTAGAACACCTTCGGATTCGATTCCCGGCTCTACCCCATTCTCCCTACATCTGGAAGTGTGAAAGTTAAAGAAAGGTAAGTACCAATCGTAAACGCGTGAACACCATAGCCAGTGCGGTTGTTCCAAAGGAGAAGTCGCCGATATGATCTAAACGTTAAGGACGGCACATAAATAGAAAAAAAAAAAAAAAGAAATCACCAGCATAAAAATACAGATGCAGAATAATAAAGTGTTGCATTTTCCCCTGTGTTCTCGGTTTATACATCACAACCTGGATAATTGAATTCAAAGTTGTGCTAAATAGCACCACTTAAGCTTATAATATAATTCTCTTGCTAAATAGCCTCAATTATGGTTGGTCAAAAGTTTGCATGCTGTTGTACTAGATAATGAAGTTCTTATTAACTTTAATTACCGAATAATGTTTCACATATTAATCACACATCAAAGTGTAGCACTTTGGATCCTAAAATTCATTCTGCTGGACAAACGGAAATAAATAAAAACCAAAACATTAGACTCCTGCATTACTATTATACGGGTATCAAACTTGGAGCTTGACGGAAACACAAAAGAAATGCCTTCAATTTTAACAGAGGAAATAAAGAGAAGGTGTTAGGATTATCTCCTAGATACAGAGTGCCCAATACCAGATTAAGAGAAATAACAAAACCGAAAGATGTATCACCAACAATTTGAAATGAAAGTCATTTCAACAACTTGGCCCCCTACCCCTCAAATACAGAGTGGCCAACAAGTTAATGGAAATAATAAAACTGGAAGATGTATTCTAATGAGCCACCAATTATTTCAAATGGAAGTACGAAGACCATTTCTACACGAGGCCCCCGTTCCTCAAATACAGCGAGCCCAACGCCAGGTTAAGGAATAATAGAACGAGGCACTAATTTGAAATGGAAGTGGGGAGGCCATTTCTACAATGTGGACCCCCTTCTTAGGCAGCACACATGACCGATCGCAAAGAAGTGAGTGAACAGTCGTGCTAAGTACGGAAGAAGGAATAAACCCACCTATGCGGAACTGGCTCACCGCATGAGTCAAATCGAGTACACGCACTCCCTCGCAAGGGCGACAAATCAGCCTTTCATTGATTCATCTTACAGTAAAGTAAAATATTTTGGTAACATGCAATGTTACGCAAGGAGATCTGTTGCTGATACATCTGAAAGAAATGACATTTCAAACATGTAACACGATGCACTATATCGTTAACTTTTAATTGCTAACATACAGTTTAGTTGCGATATCAATAATAGTGCTGCACATTTGCGCTTTTCTTTAATTTATTAACTAATGTTTTATTTAAGATTTCCAGGTAAGGAAGGTACCTGGGTTCTAGACCACCACTGGGGCTTTGAATTTTTTGCCTATTTGTAACACCGGTGCCCTCACAGAGTGAAAAATATGAGTAGCTATGGTTGGCAGCGATTTGTGGGCCACGAAAAACTTACATTCCGCCTGGAGATGGCTTGATGCTGACACATTAACTTCCAAATTTGCTGGAAGACCTCACACTTATGCCGTGTACATCGGTAGTGAGGCCAGCAGTCAAGATAAGTATTGGCTGAAATTGAAATTTTTTACTTTTTCTACATAGTATATGGTATGTAGATAGAGAAGGTATCGGTAGTCTTCCCTTCGGGGCATATCCACTTCCGGCCCCGGTATGTTTCATACCAGGGGGGGAGACTCTTTAAGAATCACTTTCAACCACTTAACAATCAGCTTTTAAAAGATTTGACTGTCGTTTTAGCTAGTGTATCTCCTTATTTATGTTCTACTTACAAGGAAGCAAGTAATAAAACCATTCGGCTAATTTTTAACTCAATTAGGCATGAAGCAGATAAAAGAATAAGCTTTTTAACAATAAGTTGTTACAGAGATGTAGAGAAAGTCATGGAACACATCAGATTTTTTTACTTAGGGGCTCTCTTTAACTGCTGCAGTTCTTAGCGTCCCATTCTATATTGAACTTAATTTTGTTCAGAGGCCTTACGTGCCGTAAATATACGACAAGGGACCAACGGCTTTACTTCCCTTCAGAAGGAAGTCTTGCTAAGCAGCTTTACGTCCGAAAAATTCATCGCCCTCCGCCGAGTTTGAACCTCCGACCAGATGCTAGTATTTATACAGCCTTAGCTGAATTGCGCTATCATCAGAAATATTATTATTATTGTGAGACTGTAAATTACCACTTGATTGCAGAGCATTAAAATAGAAAACCTTGGCGATGGATGCATAAATTATGACGTAAGTTAATCTTCTAATCACAAGGTGCTATCCCATGAAGACATTAGGCTCAAAACGCTTTAATTTTACACATCGTTACGCCTTAACCTGAAGCAAGTGAAGTACTTAGTTGGCAAAAAGTGTGAGCAGTTCTCGTCCATATCCGCGTGTTTCTTTAGTTCCAAAGCCTTTGGACATGAAAACAGCCTGTTTTATAACTATTTTTATTTGTTTGTTTATTTTCTTTAGCTTAACGTCCTTTAACCTGGTAAGTCATAAGGGACAATGCTGTATTTTAAGTTTTGCTTCATAGCTATGGTTGACATTTGATGCATTCCCGGGCCTCACACAGATGGCGCCACTAGGCCAGTTAGACGGTAGCATCGTATAGCATCGTATAGTTTAACTGTAGACTATCTTGTATTCATAGTTATAGATCAATAGCTTGTTTAGTTTTCGAATGACAGCATTTTAATTAAGACGACTTTAGAGTTTTAACGAAAATGGAGGATTTGGAAAAAAGAGCAGTGATTAAATACTTCCATTTGAAAGGCTTAATACCTGAAGAAATCAAGGAGGAAATGGACAGTACATTGAAAGACTCTGTACCTTCATAATCAGTGATTAAAAGGTGGGTTGCAAAGTTTAAAATGGGGCGTACGATCACTAGTGATGAGCCTCGCTCTGGATGCTCTCTAGAAGTGACAACTCCACAGATCATTAAAAAATGCATCGTTTAGTACTGGAAGACTGAAGATTAAAGTTGTTTGAGATAGCAGATGTTTTAAACATATCAAAAGAATGTGCAGGTAATATTTTAAGTAATGTTTTCGGCTTTCCCAAGGTCTGTGCAAGATGGGTGCCACGTTCTTTGACGCCTGATCAAAAGTTGCAAAGAAAAACTGTTTATGTTAAGGATGTGGAGCTCTACCGTAAAAATCCCAGTGAATTTTTGAGACAGATTATTATCACAGATAAAACTTGGACACATCACTACACTCCAGAAAGTAAATCACAGTCAAAACAGTGGATTGCGCCAGGTGAACCGATTCCAAAAAAGGCAAAGTCAATTTTGTCAGCTAACAAGGTTATGGTGAGTGTTTTCTGAGATGTACAGGGAATTGTTTTTATTGATTACTTGGAAAATGTTAAAAGTTTCACTGGTGACTTCTACGCAGGCTTACTGCACCGTTTGAGTGATGAGGTGTAAAGAAAAATACCTCATTTGATAATAAAAACAAACCTTGTTTGATCACAACAATGCTCCGACACTTCTTTCAGTCATTGCAATGGGAAACATGTGCGAATTAAAGTTGGAATTGTTTGAACATTTATCCTATTTGCCAGATCTAGCACCCAGTGACTACCATCGGTTCTCAAACCTCTAAAACATTTTTGGAGGACGAGGATTTCACAGCAACGAGGTCATTGATGCGGTAAACAGCTATTTTGAGGACCTTGATAAATCACACTACAGAGATGATTTAATTAAATTAGAACACCGATATGAAAAATGTATTAACTTTTCTGGAGATTATGTTAAGAAATAAAGAAAAAAAATGTTTTAAATGCTGTTTTCATTGAGAGGTCCGGCCGATCCTAATATGTGGTCTTGAAAATTTTGAAGGTAGTCTAAATTGGTGAAATGAAGCTCAAATTATCTCGGGGTATGTGGAGCTTAAAGTTACTCTACATTCGGCTTCTCAGGATAAGGAAAAGCCCCGAAAATCTTATCCAAGTAACTCATCCTATGTGACATACGAACTCGCGACCTGTTGAATGTAAGACAGGCACGCTAACCCACACTATCCAGGATAGCCAATGATTTTTGTTATAAATAGAAGGATTAAAATACATTGTTAGGAATTACATTACTAATTGGAAAAAGCTATTCCGTAACTTTCTTCCCCCCAAAACACCGAGCGAAGTGGAACCACGGTAACGTTTGCGAGTTGCATTCGAAAGGTCGTGTGTTCGATTCCCGTGGCCAACCTTCCTGATCCATGGGTCTCTTTCGGGACTATCTCCGGGTCGCCAGGTGAATCCTGGGAAGGGTCAGTACACCCCCGGATTTTCTGTTCACCTTTCTGTTTTTCGGCGGTTGGTGGTTTGCGCATTGAAGAGATTTATTCCTAGCGTTGTCATCGGTACCGCTCTATTGAAGGCTGCTTTCTGTTGATTTTGAGCTAGGGTGCCTTTAGGAAACCGCCGAAGATTCGGAGTTTGCGGGTTGCCCTGGACGGCGTTGGGGTGTTGAATCTGGAATCGTTAGGGACCCCGCCCTTCGGGTCTCGCTACTCGCTGAAATAAGTCGCGGAGCTTCCCAAGGTGCGATGTTCTGCCCCAGTGGTTGGGAATACCGTCCATGAATAATCCTAATCCTTCAAAACGTAACCATATCGCACTTTTTAAGTAGACACGACTTTAGCGTTTACATTTTTGCATCTTGCGTACCATTAAACGGATCAGTCACAATGGATTTTTACATGCTCTACTATGCACAATGAACATAGGAAGCAGAGAAATCATTGCATTCCACTCAAAAATTCGATACCGAGATGTAACTGGAAATATATAGAAAACGGTCTGTGTGTATATATGTCTGTTCATAGTTCAAAAACAAAGTCAGTTAAGTACCAAACTTGGTATTTAATTTCAGTACCTTCCAAGAATGGGATATGAAGATTTTCAGAAAATCCCTTCATCCGCAACTAACGTTTAGGTGGAACATTTTTCGAAATTGTTGATTTTCTCAAAAATGGCGCTGACAGTTTTGATTCAACGCCATATATTAAATGTGCTACACGACAAATAAAATGTATATCTTGAATGTTCTGAGAAAGCCTATGAAGCCCTCTTCATTCTGGGTCTTTTGCATAACTGGTATAATATAACATATAGACAAAGACTTATTACACAAAAATATAGATCTCGTCAAAACACACAATTTATGTCCGATACATTTTGTTGTGGAGCTAACCATTTCCGAGATACTCCTTGTTATTGGTTTCAATTAAGTATTTTTCTTCTCAAACAGGACGATGTCAGTCTTGTTTCATTTGTTTCACTCCAATTTCAATTTCAATCGCATAATGACAGCTTTTAAAACATTTGACTCTTGCTTTAGCCTATTGTATTCCCTTGGTTAGGTTTACTGATAAGGAACTAAGTAATAAGATTAAAGTTCACCTCGAAGAGATGAATTAGAAAGAAGACATTTTTGTTTACTGAACAGTTAGAGAAAGTCATGTGAATGGAGCACATCAGATTTTTTTTTATGTACTCCTATTCATACAGTCAGCCTTTAATTACTGTTTTATTAGCCTGATTTATAACTTCGTTCTGCAATGATCCCCAGCTGGTTATCTCCACATCTAATTATTTAATTGCCGTGATGCTCAATCATTTTATGTTCCTAATTTACATCTTAAAGGAATTTTACTTGTTATCATGGTCTTAGTTTTTGTTAATGATATTTTCATATTAAACTTTTGGCAGCTGAGATAAAATCCAAGTAGTAATATTTGAAAATCATCTTCATTATTTGCCATGAAAATCTTTTCATCCGCATAGCTTACAATATGAATATCTTTATTTTCCATCCTATATCCATATTTTATATATTTTATATTTCTAAAATGTCTTAAAATAAATGTCAACTAATCAATATAGGAATAATTAATTACAGAATGAGATGTTGAGTTGCACATCAGCGCAAGCACATGACCTTTATTTAAAGTTACTCAAACAAGCGGACCCATTTTATACTCGTACATCCCGGTCAAGGTATACCAGCATCACATCTATAGACAGCTGTCTATGTTAAAGAGTCTACAGCTTGTTTGTCTTGCCTTCTGTAAACACGTGTTAGGACTAACCCAAGTGAATGTGTTCGGCAGAAAAGTAGTGAGAGAGATAGGTATCATTATTGGTGTCAAATTATTCAAGTTTTTACAGCATGGACTGTTGATCATGCATGCATATTTCAGATACAAGTTAAAGGTGACAAAAGGAGACTATAGAGAAAAACAAAGAAAAAAATCTGATGTGTTCCATTTACATGACTTTCTCTACATCTCTGCTACAAGTTATTGTTAAAAAGCTTATGCTTCTATTTACTTCATGCTAATTAAGAAAAAAATTAGCATGAAGAAATAGTCTTATTACTTGCTTCCTTGTAAGTAGAAGCGAAATAAGGGAGTACCATGGGTTAAAATGATAGTCAAAAGCTTGTTGCTATGTGACTAGTTCCTTTGTTTCTATGGACAGTAGTTGACAAATTCCTGTATGAAAAAAGTATAAGTTTTTCAAATCTGAAATAAATAACAAGGAATATCTCAAAAACCATCGACGAAAAAATATATATATTGCATAAACTGTGTGTTTTAACGTGCTCTACATTTTTTGTGTGGTAAGTTTTTATCCATCTCTTACGGTTTAGCAGTTATGCAAAATTCCATAAAGTTCATCCAGAATAAAGTAGTATTCAGAAGCTATTCCCAGAAAATTCAAGATATACATTTTATTTGTCAGGTAAACATCTTGAATATAGGATATTTTAATCAAAATCGTTAGAGCCATTTTTGTGAAAATAAAAAACTTCGAAAAAAGTTCCATGTAAAGGGTAGTTGGGGTGGGGGATTTTCTTGGAAATCTTCGTATCGTATCCTTGGAGTGTACCAAACCTAAATACCAAGTTTGGTTTTTAACGGACTTTTCGTTTTTGAGCTATGCTGACCAAACACACATACACACAGACAGACACACAGGGACATTTTTCTAAAAAGGTTTTTTTTAATTCAGGGGGTCTTAAAACATGTATTTCCGGTGAAATCCCGGTATCGAATTTTTCGGTGCATTACAATACCTTCTCTATACACTATGTGCATAGTACGTGTAGAGAAAGTAATAAAGAGCACAAAATAGAGATAAATAACTATAACTGAACAAATGTTATCTGGCTTTGCGCAGTTTAACCAAGAAATTGCCTATGTTTTGCCAGTTCCTCTGGTCAGCCAGAAGATCCCAACATACCAATCTACCTCTAGCAGACTGGTTTCCCACTGTGTGCATTCCCCCAAAATATGTGTACAGCCTTCATCCAAACCACAGAATTGGCAGATTCTGCGGCCAGAATTGTCATTTTCTGCGTTCTCCTATCTCCCAGCCTAAACTTTATTTTCTAAGTGAAGTATCCCTTTGCTACAGTTCAATTTTATTTCGTATTCTAGAGCTAGAGAGGATTTAATTTTACAATTCGATTCCATTTCCTTTTGGCTGATGTCTATTACTTTTCTTTTGAAACCTTTCCATGTATTTTTTTATTTTTGTTTTGCCTCTTTGACATACTGACCCCATGCTTGTTCTTCTCAAACCTCTTTCGAGTTCAGCACTCCAAGACTTAGTAGATACGTTTTCCCGCTGGTAATTATAACAATGTGGTAGTAGAGTGGAAATATCTTCCTGCATCAGCCTCAACCGGCACTTTACTGCTCTAATTTCACAGTGTAGAGTGTCTTCATAACACCCCACCTTCCGCAGACTCTGGAACTAGATGCGCCTTGGGAAACTCCAAGAACTATTTTCCAAACTGCTAATTGCATTTTGTGTACTTTCTCGGCTTCATCCCCACCCCCAAATTTCACTTCTGTATAACAAAATTGGTCGTATCATAGAATTATATATTTTCTAATGTAACTAGCACGTCAGGTAAACGCGTAAGAGTTCGAAATATTTAATTTAATGCCCTCATTCTTTATAATTTCCGACTGACAGATGTGTGTTCCATTTCCCTCTCATATTAAGCACTGCTTTTGAATGGTATAAATGTTAAACGTTTTGAATTTCTAGCCCTACGTAATACCGTTTTGCCTCCTGCCATCTGGTAGCTCAGTTGGTAAAGCGGCAAACTGTAGTGGTAAATATTAGCAAAATATAATATTTAAAGAAATAAAACCAGATATTTTAGACGAGTCTGATATAAGTAACTTGAGATAGGCAATGCATGGTCCACGGCTAAACACAGCGAAGTTATATGGTGTTAAACATATTGGTATCAGAAACAGATAAGTCGGTGTTAAATCTCAGCCAGATTAAAAATTTGCTTAGAATATCTTTAAAATTGGCGTATGAGTATAGAAATATGAACTTTCGGCAACTTATTATTGGCGTTCTCAAGATTTCCTCCCATAATAATATCTAAAATCTCGATCAAACCACTTGACAGTGCGACTCTGAACATCCATTAGCTGCCCCTTCTTGCTATATGCAGCATACTCTTTTAAATGTTCGTATTGCTTAATGCATAACGCCAAAACCTAATTACCCAAAGGTATGGTTTCATTTCCTATCATGCGAATTGTTTTTAAACTCCATACAAGAAATGCTGCGATACGTATACTCAGAACACTATTCTGATTGGTCAGTGCAATGACCTATTATCATTTCTTTGATTCTACTGACTGAGGTTAGCTCGTATGCTGAGAAAGATACGTACACCATCTCTGATCCTGCAGTTTTTTTTTTACCGTGAATCAAGAAATAGTGGTTGTCAACTTTTGCTTTGAAAATGCAGATCGTCATTTCGAACAGTTCATATAAACCTGACGTAAAACACTATTATGTTTTAATCTTTTTTTCTTCCTTTCATACTTTAAACCACTTCCCATTTTCAAGTGCAGCGTGATTCAACCTTTTGTTAGCAAGAATTGCAAATAATTGTACTGCTAGGTATGTTGAATTTAAAATGCACAAATTGCAACATGAATTAAAAACTTGGGCTCATACTGCATTGTAGTGGTATCATCATTAGCCAGTAGCATATTGGCACTTAAGAAACTTATTGCCTATCTGTGAAATTTCAACTGGCAGACCATAGATCTCATATCTCAAATTAATTGAAAAATTTCGGTGTGGTTCATTAAAATCTCTAGAATAATAATATTCTCACAAAATATATGTAAAGGGATTTTACAGACTGCCAAAGTTTAGCTCTGAATTGGGATATTTTAAGGGTATAGAGAATGCCCTGTTCTGATAAAGTGAGACTATGTACAATATAAAGTACATCTTCTCAGGAATCACTGAAGCTATCGCCACCGTTTGGCTGTTACCCACAACTACCCAATTTGCAACACAGCAAATTCACTTTCCGCATGATTGATGGAGTGTTGCGGTAAGGCAACGATATGGATTTCTTTTTTTAATCTTTGGAACATATTACACATAGACAATGGTGTTAACTCGTATACAGCTTTAATTATGTTTCAGCTACATAACACCATTAACTTCTATGGTCATATCAAGAGCTTTACTTTAAAACAACTGCTGATGCTTTGCTCACCGAATTTTAGGGTTTCTAAACGTTTATTTCATTATTATACTATTAATCACAGGTTCATACTTCCATACTTTTGGGGTATAGGGAATAATTTTAGTTAAGAAAAATTCCACACCCCAGCCGACAATTCAAACCTGGGACCTTTGAGTTGAGAAACCAGAACGCTGCCACTCGACCGTGGACGCAGTCTCTATACAGTAAGTTGGCATTAGATTTCATCGGGTAAATAGACAAGTAAAATAGATAATGTACACATTCATACACTTATGCGTACTTCCAGACTCCAGGAGGGGTATAGAATAACCTTTGGCTAGAAAAATGTCTCACTTTCCCAGCCGTGGATCGAAACTGGGACAACACAGGAGGCAGGTGGTTTACCGATATGGGCTTGGATTTTAGTAAAATTGGGTCCCTGTCGATTGGAATCCGCAAACCAATATTTTACTTTTGAATCTACCTTGAGTAAGCCCTCCGTTGCTTAATTCCCTTCTCTGTCTGATAAATGGGTGCCTATTCATCTTCGACATCTTTATGTGTTGAGAAATGACGGGAAATGGTACATTAACATAAAACAAGCGCAATTTCAATCATGGATACTTTAAATATAAAACAGTATATAAAACAATAACGTCTTAAAGTAACTCAATTTACACCAAGGGAGTGGCGCCACAGAAACACGTGCGACTCGCGTTCGGGAGATCCTAGCGACCGCCCAATCTGACCCAAGAATTTTTCTGGTTTTCCCAGGGTCGATAGGCAAATTCTGGGCATCCCTCTTCTATCACGCCTTTTCTGTCAATCATTTCCTGTGCACATCACGTCCTTCAGTGTCATCTGTTTCAAGGTTGTAGAACAAGGTGACGGAGTTCGGCCGGTTGCCTCTGAGCGGTTGATGTGCGCCTTGTAGAGGGGTCTTCCCTGACATTGTTGTGGGACCAGTGAGCCTGTAAGCTTGGTGTTCGGAGGCGGGCCTATCTTTAGGGGACTTCCAGGGATTAGGGTGGTTTAGCCAGGGTGGCGTCGAACAGGAAACGTTAGGCACCCTGTCCATGCTTGCGCCCATCATCATCCGGTTCTGGTGCAACCCCTCAGCCCTCTCTCCCTGGGCTCACGGTAGAAGCACAAAGGGCCGGGACGCAGAGCTCTGCCCCAGCTAAGGGACGCTTTCCTTCGTCCATATCTTTACCTTTAAACAACATTCTAAGTTGAAGCCCACCTCTCTACTTTGGGAATAGAGTTTCTGCCCCACATTCAAGAGGTCCCGAGTTCAAATCTCGGCTAGGGCGAGTTACTCGGATAAGATTTCGGGGTTTTCTCTTATTCTGAAAAGACGAATGGAGAGTAACTATAAGCTTCATGAACCCCGAGATCATTTGAGCATAATTTCCTCGACTTTATTCATCATCGATAAGACTTACAGGTTAAAGGACGCGGAACAAAAAATAAATAAAAACATAAATTAATTTATGTACATTATTTGCTTGGAGATGTTGGCAAACAAAATATTCTTACAAAATTGTAATCGTTTACCTACATCGAACCCACAACCTATCAAATGTCAGTTTCAGACGAAACATCTGAGCCACGTGTCTCGGTTGGAAGATGCTGTACTTAAATTTCGTTTTTAATCATGATTTTCAAACTCACACACATGTACATATGCGCGGAACTATTCCAAAAATTACTTAACATAAATTAATTTAAAAAATCAATGAAGTGCATGAAGGAAGGAAAGGATGTTGGTATTGCACCCCACCCAAAAATTCGATACCGATATTTCACCGGAAATATATTATTAGGGTCCCTTCTATTAAAAAAAGTATTGTTAGGAAAAGGTCAGGGGGTAAGCACGCGCGTTTGTGTCTGAGAACACCATAACTCAAAAACGTTTTGTTACTAAAATACGGAACTACGTATTTAATTTTAGTATCTTCTAAGGATGCGACACAAAGATTTTGAGAAAAATCCCCTCATCCCAAACTACCCTTTACATGGAAAACATTTCGTAAATCTTGATTTTCTGAAAAATGACTAGCGATTTTAAATAAAATGCCGTACATTAAATATATTCACATAACGAATAAAAAGTATATCTCGAATCATCTTGGAATAGTCCTCTAAAAACCCTCAACTGGATGAATTTTTCTGAATTTTGCATAACTGGTAAACGGTAACAGATAGACAAAAACCTACTACAGAAAGAATGTAGATGTCAAAACACACAATTTCTGTCTTACATATTTTCGTGGAGTTGACCATTTTTGAGACATTCCTTATTATTGGTTAAGTTTTAAACTTTTTATTTATAGGAATTTGTGAACCCCTGGAAATGCAAAGAAACGGATTTCAACCACTTGGCAACCAGATTTTAAAAAGTTTACTATCGCTTTAGTCTAGTGTATTCCCTTATTTCTCTTCTACCTAAGTAAGTAATGAGACCATTTCTGCTAATGTTTATCTCGATTAGTATGAAGTAGAAAGAAGAATAAGCTTTTTAACAATAATTTGTTATCGAGATGTTGAGAAAGTCATGGGAATGGAACACTTCAGGTTTTTTTATTCAGTGAAATCAAAAACATATTTCGGTGAAATATACTATCGAATTTTTAGGTAATATACAGTACATTATTTACCTAAGTGTGTTATGAAAAAATAAAATTAGAGGATACCTGTCTCGTGCCACGTCCTCTGCGAAAAATCCTGGGGGTCAATAAAGCGATAAACTTTATTTTACTAAGGTCTTTCGGCATGCCCTGAGTATAACCTGAGTGTACTTGGGTGTGTATAACCTGTTATTTAATAATAAATTCGCCCATATAACCACTTTTCAGGAATGTCATTTGAGAAAATGTTTTCAGTCATAAAAGCTGTCAAAATTTACCGTTTACATTCCTGCAGAATTAACAAGCTTAAAACATATTGAAGGTGATCCAGTTACAAGGGATGGCCGTCGTTCTGCTTAGAGGACAATAAATGAAGTAGGCATAACGGCGCTCAAATAACCACATTTCTATACAGTTTATGCCAGATGGAATTAACAATTGACTTGACTTAACTGAACGTAACATGAATGTCTAAACACACTGTATTAAATACAACAATTTATGGTAGAATTAACGTAACTTATGTCGGGATTACTATGTACCTTTTACTTTCTCTCCATAATACATGGTGCATAGGTAGAGAAGGAATTGTACTGCATTCAAAAATGTCATACCGAGATTTCACCGGAAATACACGTTTTAAGGTCCCCTGTATAAAATAATTTTAGAAAAATGTTTGTCCGTTTGTGTGGTTGTGAACACGATAGCAACAATGAAAAGTGTGTAAAATACCAAACTTTGTATTTAAGTTATATCTCCAGGATGCGACGTGAGGATTTTCAAGAAAATCCCCCTACCCCAAATTATCCTTTATATGTAACAATTTTAAAAAAAAATATTTTTTAAAATATGGCTCTACCGATTTTGAGTAAAATGCCGTATATTACATGACAAATAAAATGAATATTTTCAATATTCTGGGAGTGGCCTCTGAAGAGCTCTTCATTCTGGATGAATTTTGCTGAATTTTGCATTACAGGTAAACCGTAACATATAGCCAAAAATTTACTACAAAAACGTAGATATCGTTAAAATACACAATTTATGTCATACTTTCTTTTTCTTGAAATTGACCATTTCTGAGATATTTGTTGTAATTGGCTTAAGTTTTAAAATACATAAAACTGTTATTATGTGAATTTGTCAACTCCTGCAAAGAAATGGAGTTTAATCACGTGACAACCGGCTTTTAAATTAAATGAAATGGAGTTTTTTTTTATTATTATTTATGGACGCTTATTAACTGTTGTGGTTCTCAGCGTGCCATGCTATGTTGGGCATGAAAGACCGCCTAACTTTGCCCAGAGGCTCCTTTGTCAGGCTTGAGGTTCTTTTACGTGCCGTAAGTCTAGGACACGGGACCAACAACTTTACTTCTGTTCTGAAGGAAGTCATGCTAAAGATTTTCACGCCTGAAAAAATCCATCGTCCTCCGTCGTGTTTAAATCCGCGATCTTGGGTATGAGGCTTAGCATGGTAACCATTACGCTACGGAGGGCGACCCCGGCTTTTGAAAGATTTGACTGTCACTTTAATACAGTGAATTAATTCCCTTATTTCCCTCCTACTTACAGAGGGCAAGTAATAAAACCATTTGTACTCATGTTTATCTCGAGTAGCATAAAATAGAAAATAAGCTTTTCAAATAAATTGTTACAGAGACGTAGAGAAAATCATATGAATGAACGCATAGGATTTTTTATTTTTTTCAACCAAGTCCCTTTAATAATTTAAAAATTCTCCAAGCAAATAATGTACATCAATTTAAAGGTTTTGCAAGAAGTGTAGCTTTACAATTTTTAAATGTTTTAGCAATAAACTAAATCAAGTTTTACATCAGCACCTTTCTCTAATGTGACTTCATTAGCAGCAATTTCAATATTGCAGAGAATTTTACATCCACTGAGGTTCAAAACCTTACTATGAAAAGAAAGCATTCAATTATATGCAAACATAGAAAGATGCACATATTTAAGAACCTTTGAAACAAACATTAGAAAAATGAAGATTTATAATTAGAACAAAAACTCCAGGAACAATTAACACAAATAAATAATCCCCTTATACATATTTAACATGTAACAAAAAAAAACATTTTACAGAACGTATTATACTTTTTTTTCTTTTCATAACTTTTTTTTTTTTTTTTTAATGAGCAAAACTTCCACAATTCTGCTTCCACACACACACACACACACACACACACACACACACACACCTTACTGCATTAAAATCAAGAAATTGCATTTTGACTTCCCAAATACAGAGACAGTGACGACAATCACATTGAATTTTATTCGCAATAGTTATAAGCATTAGAAGGCTGACAGCCACCTATTCAACTTCAAAATAAAAGATTTTCTTATTACAATCTTTTTTACTTTATCTACACGTATTATGCACACAGTAGATAGAGAAGGCTTTACATTCCATTAGATGTTGAAATTTTACCGAAAATATAGGCATGTTTTGAAGCCCCTTGAATTAAAAAATTACATTTTGTATGTGTATGCGTATGTGTGTGTGTGTCTGTGGAGAGCATAGCTCAAAAACGAAAAGATCAAATTTGGTATTAATGTTTAGTATCTTCCAATGTAACAAAAAGATTTTCAAGAAACTCCTCACACCACAAACTACCCTTTACATGGAAATATTTTTGAAAAGACTGTTTTTCTCCAAAATGGCTCTGACGATTTTGATTAAAATACCGTATTCAAAAGACATTTACATGACAAATAAAATATATATCTTGAATTTTCTGGGAATAGTCCAGTGAAAATCTTCTCATTGTGTGTGTGTGTTTTTTTTTCTTTCTGTAATAAGAGTTGACAGTTTAATCGAGACACTTTTGTAATTGATTTCAATTTTGAACTGCGTAACTTATCTCAAACTGAATGTCACCTTTCGTTTCATTTCTCTTTTGTTTTACTGCTGGCCATGCAAAGCGAACCGATCAGTTGTTCACATAGTGACAAGCTTTTAAAAAAATTGACTATCGCTTTATCCTAGGCGATTATTATTTTCTTCCTGCTTAGAAGGAAGCAATAATAAGACAATTTCTGCTAATGTTCGTCCCGATCAGCATGATGTAGATAAAAGAATAATCTACTGTAAGAACAGTTTATTTGCAGAACAGATAGATAAAGTCATGTGAATAGAACACCACAGATTTAAAATAATAATAATAATAATAATTATAATAATAATAATATAATGAATAAATTCTGCCTTAAATTGTTTTCACTCAATAATACAATACTATACGGTTCCAAACACTTTGTCTGATGAGACTAGATGCCTGTACGCTCAGGCTGACAACAAAGTATTTCCCAAGCTGAACTAAGCAAGCCACAAAAGTACAGGGTTAGCCCATTTCACCCTTCACCATTTAGTGCCTATCCGTAGCCACCAATTTTTTTTCTCCACTGCCTCCTGGGATGCCTCATACAGATTTGTAGGCTGGATGTATTTCTTAACACTAACAAATAATTTCTTAAGGAGGAGTACATCTTCTTCTTTATCTTGGCTGACCGAACCAGGTAGCTCAGGCATTTCATCTGGGGCTGACATTCGGGAGGTCATGTGATCGGTCCCCGCGGCCGACCTTTCTAAACCATACCTTTCTTTCTGAGTTTTTTTTTTTTTTTTTTCTGGATCGTGGGCGAATGCTATGAAGATTATTACCCCAAACTTCCTGTTCCTTCATTTCATCCAATCAATCTCATTCAGGGTTGTAAGTGTCGGCGAGGATTGCAGTGGTGGCCCCTCTCGTGGAGGTGACTGCGCTTTGGAAATTCAGTTCTCGGCTGTGGAATGGCATTGAAAGTCACCTGTAGACTCAGAGACGTTTAGTCAGATTTGAGGCGCGCGCTCCTAGCACTAACCGAGTCGAGATGAAGAACTGCTTGGAAATTGTAAGGGACCCTCCACAGTAACTCCCACCCACCGTCCGGTTCCGACTGCCCACTATAACTACTCTCATCCTATCCTCCTGAGTCTGACATACAAAAAGCTAATAAATGGCTGAAGTGTGGAATCCCTCGGCACACCCAACTACGCACTACACTAATCTTGGCAGTGTCTCGCCAAAAAAGACAACAGGAAAAGTTTCTACTTCTTAGACGCCTCAGGGATTCCTTGACAATGGGGTGTATATTCGAAACTGAAAAGATCATATTAATATTCTTCAGTCCCTCCTTTTTGAAGATCCTCTATAAACTGGTCATAGGAAGCAGCATTGCAATCACCTATAACTTCACATCTGCTAAAAATTAGGAGGTGGAGAATCTGAAGCTCTGAACTGATTAGACTGTGATTTCAAAGTCTCTACTCATCGCTAATGAAAAAAACAACGTAACGATGTTTGTTATCCTTTTTAATTTCTTTATATGTTGGTTTACTTGAATCCGATACTGTCACCATAAAAGCCATTTCCCCTGAGCAAAATCCACTTTACTGGCAAAAATATCACCACAAACGATTGCGCACTGAATTCATATGATGCGGTGATTAGCTTCACTGCCAACAGTACTCTCTTCTATGAAGTATTCAGGTACTACTTTACATAACGTGACGGGACGTAACATGAAATTAAGAAATACTGCTAAACATACCTATTAGAATTTACTTTAACCTAACTTGCCGTTACCCATGACCGCGCTCGCTAAAGTGCTCGCTTTGGTGCTTCGAGGCGCAGGGGATCTGGGGTTCGAGTCCAGCCTTGGGCATGGGTGTTTATATGTTTGTGAAATGTGTATGTGTGTATTGGAACAGCATAACAGTAATCAAACAGCCAAATCGGTACAGTTTAGGAAAATATTAAAAACGGGTAAAAAAAAGAAAAAACAACGTTAGAGGAATTACTCTTGATTGAGAGCTTTTGTTACTTCATGCTACTGCTTCACCCGATTGGTTCTAATTACCATGTGACATCTCTTAAAGTAACGGGAAGGAGAAATTTGTCACTGTCAAACTCTTAAGTTACGCCGCGTTATGTCCATTTGATATAATGTATAGACTTTCACGTTAAGGTATATCAAATTAAATCTTGTTGCACTAATTTCATTCCCACTATTATATATCTTAGCGCAAGGTAATTTAAGAGTTTGACATTTAGAGCCTATTGGTGTAAAGCAATACTATGAAGTAACTAAAGAACTACCAATCAAAAGTCACTGCTGGTACTTTAAATTAAGCGTATCCTAATTAGACCGGTATTTAGCATTTTCTTAAGTTTGCGTTACGCTCCATCACGACAAGTAAAGTTCATCGTAATCCCGGCCTTAGAGTTACCTGACATTAATGTTCCTTGTAGATATTAATGCAAATTATGGGAGCTATCTCATCCAGGGATTCGAACTTCAGTCCTATGGAGTATGCGCAGACGCGTTTACACAATATAAAAGAACTAAATTTTAAATTGTAGATATATTAATAATTTATTTCTTCCAATTTAAAAATATTCAAGAAACAATGTAATTAAACCTCATTTGAGTGTTGTTGTTTTGTTGTTTTTTTTGGGGGGGGGGGTTCCTTTTGACATTTCCATTTGTAAATAATCCTTAAAATCAAATATTTTAATGAGATTATAATAACTCCATGTCACGACAGCTCACAAGGAACCTTGGCCTACCGCCCGGCCGCTGCGTCCCCCATCTCGGTCCATGACAGACGTCATGGATGGGGTGCAATATTGGAGGGTGAGACGTGGTCAGCGCCTCGATCCCCCGGCCGGTTAATGCGGTCCTCATGACCTGGAGCTGCTACTTGTCCATCAAGTAGCTCCTAAATTGGCCCCCCAGGACCTCACGAGACTGACTGCACCCCGAACCAGGTCTCCCAGCGGGAGAAAATTCCCCGCGCCGGTACTGGGAATCGAACCCAGATCACCCGCCTGATAAATAACTGCGCTACCACCGCCCTAAGGACGACCTTTAATGAGATTACTATTGATAAAAATCTGATGTGCTCTATTTATATGACCTTATGTACATATTCTATAACAAAATATTCTTACAAAAGCCTATTGTTATATCTACCTCATGCTAATCAATATAAACATTAACAGACATGGTTTTATTACTTAATTCCTTATAAAAAGAAGGAAAATAAGGGAATGCATCAGGAAAGGGTACTCAAAGGTATTAAAGCTGGTTTATATATGATTGAAATTCGGTTCTCTTTGCATGGCCAAGATAAAACCGAAGAAACAGGAATCACAAAGAAAATCATAAGTATTTAAAAATTGAAACCAATAACAGAGAATATCTCCGAAATTGTTACCTCAACAAAAAATGTATAAGACATAAACTGTGTGTTTTAACGAGATTTATATATTTTGTGTGATAAGTTTTTGTCTATCTCTTGTGGTTTACTAATTATATAAATGACATTCAGAATGAAGTGATTATCAGAGGCTATTCCCAGAAAATTTAAGATATATATATATCGTTTTGTCATAAAAATATCTCAGACATTTTTCGAAAAATTATCCATGTAAAGTGTAGTTTTGGATGGGGGGGATTTTCTTGAAAACCTTTGTTTTGAATTCTTAGAAAATACTGAACTTAAATATTAAACGTGGTATTTAAACAACTTTTTGTTTTTAAGCTATACTCTTCAGAGACACATACAGGGACCTTATTCTAAAAATACTTTTTTGGGTTCGAGGGACCTCAAAACACACAGTTGCGGCGAAATATCGGTCGAATTTTTGGATTGCGTACAATATTTTCACTATCTACTATGGGCATTGTATGTACATAGTAAAGAAAGTATAAAATACGGAAAACATTGATATAGTGGGAGTTTGAAATGTTTTGACTAATTTTTGAGAGAGAATATTAATACTGCCAGAGAAAGAATTGTCAGTTCGTTATACACACACGACAAACTTGGCAAGCACTTTGTACGGGTTATTCAAAGCGAGATTAACAAGGGCGAATGTTTTGAGTATAAACCGGTTTAACGTATTCTATATGTGTTTATTACCATAAGCTGCCGGTATTCACATTATTCAACATGACTATTTGAATGTTAGAATGTGGCCTTTACTATACCTACCGTTGTATTTATAATCAAGCAGGGTCACTACTTATGCAATTCAGCAGTATGCTTCATCGCGCAACCTGCTGAAGAATCGCTTGTCATGGGTTGTATACTGCAAACATTGTTCATGCAGACATCTCCAGCAATCATTTTCTATATAAGTCATATCGAACTAAGCAGCTGAGCGGGATGGCTAAGGCGGTTTCATGTGAGAACCACATTCTGGAGGTTGCGGGTTCGGTGACCGTCGATCAACCACTCTGGCTTGGTTCATTTCGTGGTTTTCGCTTGTCTTCAGGTGAATACTGGAGTAGTTTTTATAATACCACAAATTTTTGCGGTTTCTTATTGCTCTTAATTTAATTTCATAACATCTTTCGAGTAACAGGACTTGACTGGTGAGCCATTACTCCCTTCCACAACTCCGCTAATAACCGTTGTAGTTGAGCACTTTAAAGCCCTCCTTCCACCGCACTTTTGGTAACCACTTACTGGTCACAGTTACGGCAAAAGCAAGCTCACCATATAACTTGCCAGATTGTCGTTATATGCAACTTTGCTGCGGCCTGGTGGGAAAGAGCAGATTGATTCACCCTCCGCTACCTTTAGCAAGCCATCGTGGGAGAGAACCAAGTTAGTTCAGCTCGAAACACGCCGTGGGACGGTCTTTTCTTCAATAAGCACAGCGGAGCTTGCTGCGTAGCCACCTAGGGTAGGAAAGAGTGGGGTTTCTTTCGGCTTGGGTAAAATTGGGGATATTAACGTTTGGTAAGTCAAAAAATTTTAATTGTGTAAACCCACTTTTGCTCGGGATAATCAGACTTAAATTCATTAATTATATTTTACCAGAATTTGTTTCATTGCCTGCAACTTATCTATAACTTATGTATAATTTATCAGCGGATATACAAACTACAATTTAAAATATAAAAATGTAATCAAGGTTAAAAACACATATATTTGTAATGACTGTTTCATTAAAAAAAAAAAAGGTTATTCAAAATAAATATGATGAAACTCTGCCAATGTGTTTTGCAGGTTCCTGGAATTTTTTCCCAGGCCTTTAGGAAAATTGTTAATGTAAATATTACCTCTGAGGTTTTGTAAAAGTATTGCCTAGGATTACTACAGTACACTGGGTAGTTTGGTGATGTCTGGTAGAGAAGTGCTATGTAAGCTTTCGTCTTCCTCCGAAACGGAACCAGAACGGTTGAGACATGCTCGTCAATAGAAGTACTGGGGTCATCATCCATACATTTTAGGGACTCCGCAATATTCGCACCTGTCGCAACTTGGTCCGGACAACATCCCTTCGGATTTTTCATCTCATCCCTTCCTCCCCAGAGGTTACATATGGCACAATAGGTCTCTGGCCGCAGTCCTTAAATCCTCCTTTCCGCCTTACGAGAGAGAGAGAGAGAGAGAGAGAGAGAAGCAACCAACGTTATAACATAACTAAAACTTATGTAAATAGTAGCAATAATATTATCTTCTTACGTGCATTACTAAGGCGTTCAAGAACATGATTAATAAAACAATAGATTTTATCAGTACTTATTTATAAAATAAACACTTTATATCGTCGCTTGACCATTCTCTTTAGGGAATTTTAGATTTGCAATAATGCTTTTATTATATTCTCTATTTATGTTTATACTTAGAACTCGTACGTACATGTCATTTGCATCTTATGTAAAATTGTAGAACTATGGCAAATTTCGGTTTGCGACATATCTCATTCAACCCATTATTCAAAAATAAGTTGGTAAAAATACTAAATGTTTCTGAATTTATACTTATTAAAAATATAAAAATAAACTATTTTCCATTCACATGACTTTCTTTACCTACTCCAAAGAAACTTCTTATAAAAGATTATGTTTTCTGCTTCATGCTAATCGAGATAAACTTTAGCAGAATGATCTTGTTACTTAATTCATTATAAATATAAAGTAAATAAGGGAATACATTAGGCTAAAGATTCAACTGTTTTAAAGCTGTCGCTATGTGATTATCGTAAAAATTCACTTCTCTGTATGGGTAGGAGTAAAACAAAAGAAACGCGTGGACTTCCTGTTCGAGAAGAGTACACATTTTTAAAAATTTAAATCAATAGTAAGGAATATCATGAAATGGTTAGGCCCACAACAAAAATGTATAGAACATGAGTTGTGTATTTTGACGAGATCTACATTTTTGTATATGGTGCACAGGTAGAAAAGATATTGCACTCCACCCAAAAATTCGATACCGAGATTGCACAGGAAATAATTTTAGCCTCCCCGGTATAAAAAATGCACTGGTTTCAATCTCCAAACAAACTATTTTCTATAAAAAGTGTGGCTTCATTGTGTTTTGATTTTATGCTATGTTCTCATTTTTACTGTTGGTGACATCGGTTAATATTCCGTAAATATTGATTATTCATCTTTACTTTCTCTACACCTATGGAATATGTGCATAATGTCCAGCGAAGCTATTGTGTTCCATCTTAAAATTCGATACCGAGATTTCAGGTAAACTATTGACCATGAATAAAAAAAGCATTTTTAGAAAAAGGTCAGTGTGTGTCTGTGTCTGTGGAAGGAACAGTTCAAAAACGAAAAGTCAGTTAAATATCAAACTTGGTATTTTAGGTTTAGTATTTCTCAAGGATACGACACGAAGATTTTCAAGAAAATCGCCCACCCCAAACTACCCTTCACATGGAAAAATTGTAGACAGTTTTGATTTTCTCAAAAATGGCCATAAAGATTTTCATTAAAATATCATACATTAAAGATATTTACCCAATAAATAAAATGTATATCTTGAATTTTTAGGAATATCCTCTAAAGACTTCCTTATTCTGGACGAATTTTGCCTGAATTTTGCATAACTGTTAAACCGCAAGAGATAGACAAAAACTTACGACATAAAAATGTAGATCTTGTTAAAACACATAATTTATGTCATATACATTTTTGGTAGATGAGATATTTTCTGAAATATTCCTTGATATGGGTTTCAGATTTAAAATACTTCTCTCATATAGAAATTTGTCAACTCCTGGCCATACAAACAAAGGAATTTCAATATCATACCAACCAGCTTTTAAAAGATTTGACTACTATTTTAGCCTATCGTAGTCCCTTGTTTCTCTTCTACTTGCAAGGAAGCAAATAATAAGACAATTTTTGCTAGTTTTATCTCAATTAGCATGAAATAAATAGAAGAAAAAATAAGTAAGAATGAAATAAATTAGAAGAAAAGACAATAATGTGTTACAGAGATGTAGATAAAGTAATGCAAATGGAACACATCAGATTTTTGTAGTACGTAATGTCACGATCTAACTGACTCAATGGTGACTTGATTTAAACTACACAAGTAAGAAGGCAATAATAAGTTATATAACCTGTTACCTTTGATTCATGGAATAGTCTCACTAAACCCCTTTCGAGGTCATCAGTTTCATCGGATCGTGTTTCGCAACCGATTACGTATGTAAAAAAAAATAAAATAACCAGATTTGTATCAGGAACGAAATAAATCACACCTCGCACAAACGAATTAGTTGTGGTTTAAACTTCATGAGTGGGGGATCGAGACGGTTGAATTCTTTTTTGTTTCTTTAGAGGAAGACCTTGCAAACGAGCACTTTTTTTATAAATGTAAGTGGAAGAATTTTAACAACAGACAACCTCCATCTACCACCATAATGCGACGCAGAAGATTGATTATCTCTTATAAACATGTTATTAGATGAAAATATTCTACGCACAAACATTCCACTAGCATTAAGTGCTCTGTATTTACTGCCTTTGGCATTTATCCGTTGAGACCATAATACACTATAATTACATGTTCGTCAAAATGCGCATTTTCATGCATATCTTTACTTTCTTTATACGACCTCTGTACATAGTGTTTATAGAAGGTATTGTATTGCGCCCAAAAATTCGATACCGAGATTTCGCCGGAAATACATATGTACTTAACGCATATGTACAATGTACATAGTAAGTAGAGAAGGTATTTAATGGCACTCCAAAATTTCGATATCCAGATTTCACCTAAACTACACGCTTTGAGGACCCCTGAAATCGAAAAAAAAAAAAAAAATTTAGAAAAGTGCCTGTGTGTGTCTCTCTCTCTCTCTCTCTCTCTCTCTCTCTCTATCAATCTTTGTGCGTGTATGTGTATCTGTGGACAGCATAACTCAAAAAGGAAAAGTCGGTTAAATACCAAACTTGATATTAAAGTACAGTATCTTCCAAGGATGAGATATGAAAATTTGCAGTTAAGTTTCCCACTCTAAACTATCGTTTACATTGTAAATTTTTCAAAACTTTCGATGTTCTTAATAATAACTCTAACGATTTTGATTAAAATACCGCATATTTATGATTACATTACAAACTGTATATTATGATATTTCTGAGAATAGCCTCTGAAGACCTCTTCAGTCTGAATGACCTTTGCATATATCGTATATTGAAAGAGATAGACCAAAAGCTACTACAAAAATGTAGATCTCCTTAAAACACACAATTTATGTAATATGCTTTTTTTTTCTTTTTTTTTTTTTTTTTTTTTTGTCTTTCTTTTTTGAGTTAACTATATCCGAGATATTCTTTGTTACAATTTTAAAATACTTAAATTTCTCTCAAACAGGAATTTTACATTCCTTTTTGCTTTATTTTACTCTTCGCCATGCGAAGATAACCGAATTTTAATCATACAGCAACCATTATTCAAAAGATTTGAGTATCGCTTTAGTCTAGTGTATCCTCTTATTTCTCTTCTACTTATCAGTAACTACGTAATAAAACCATATATGCTAACCTTTTTCTTGATTAGAATGAAGTTTGTTACAGAATGGGTAGAGAAATTCACGTAAATGGAACACATATTTTAATATTTAAATTAGGTTGAACACTTTACAGTTCACAAGACTGCATCCTGACGCAACCCGCGAAACACCGTCCTGCAACTTGTCATTCAACTCTGAAACAGATGGCAAGAAAATGATGGACAGGAAATATACTGAACCTTCCCAGCATTCGATTGGCGACGCGGGGAAACCCCCGAAAAAACTTGATGTGCTCCATTCACTTGACTTTCTCTAGCTGTTCCACAAACAATCTTTCGTTAAAAAATATTATTTTATCTACATCATGCTAATCGACATAAACATTAGCAGAACTTATTTTCTTGCTTAGCTCCTTGTAAGTAGAACGGAAATAAGCGAATACACTAGGCTAAAGTAACAGTCAAATCTTTTAAAAGCTATCGCTTTGTGAAACAATTGAAATTCGGTTCTCCTTTTGCATTCCCGGGAGTAAAACATAAAATATGAAAGGAGAGTCACTTCCCGCTTGAGAAAAGTTTAAGTAGTTTAATTGTTTTGGATAGTGTTTAACGCCCGCTTTTACTAAAATTGGCACCGCAGGCGATGACACTGATGATTCACGGAATGAAGATGGGGCACCGGTGGAATGCGACGGCGGGAGAAACTGGAGAACCCTGAGAAAACCCACTCCTGCGATGCTTGTTCCACCACAAATGCCACATGTGGTTGCTTGGGATCGAACCCGAGAGTTTAAAAATTGAAATATATAATAACGAATATATAGGAAACGGTTAAATCTACAAAAAATGTATGTGACGTAAATTGTGTGTTTTAATGAGATCTACATCTTTTGTGTTGTAAGTTTTTTCTCCTATCTCTTACAGTTTGCGAATTATACAAAAGTCATTCACAATAAATATGTCTTCAGAGGCTGTTCCCAGAAAATTCAAGATATACGTTTCGTTTGTCATGAAAATGTCTTAAACGTATCGTATTTTAATTGAAATCGTTAGAGCTATTTTTGAGAAAATCAAAATTTTCGAAAAATGTTCCATGTGAAGGGTTGTTGGGGGTGGGGAGATTTTCTTGACAGTCTTCTATCCTTGGAAGATACTAAACTTAAATACCAAGTTTGGTAACTAACCCACTTTTCGTTTTCTAGCTATGCTGCCCACAAACACATGAACGTTTTTTTTTTCTAAAATATCTGATGTGTTCCATTCACATGACTTTCTCCACATCTCTGCAGCAAATTATTGTTAAAAAGCTTATGCTTCTATTTACTTCATGCTAATAGAGAAAAAGTTAGCAGAAATAATCTTATTACTTGCTTTGTTGTAAGTAAAAGCGAAATAAGGGAGTATCATAGGTTAAAATGATTATCACAAGTTCGTTGCTATGTTCCTTTGTTTGTATGAACAGGAGTTGGCAAATTCCCGTATGAGAGAAGTATAAAAATCAAAAAACAATAAACTCCACAAAAAAAATCTATATAACATAAATTGTGTGTTTTAAAGTGCTCTACATTTTTTGTGTGGCAAGTTTTTCTCTATCTCTTACGGTTTAGCAGTTATGCAAAATTCCGTAAAATTCATCCAGAATAAAGTAGTCTTCAGGGTTTATTCCCATAAACTTCAAGATATACATTTTATTTGTCAAATTAATATCTTTAATATACGATATTCTAATAAAAATCGTTAGCCATTTTTGAGAAAATCAAAATTTTCGAAAAAAGTTACATGTAAAGGGTAGTAGAGGGTAGGGGGATTTTCCTGAAAATCTTCGTGTCGCAGCCTTGGAAGATACCAAACTACGGTCTTTCGTTTTTGAGCTATGCTGTCCACAGACACACAGACAGAGGTACTGACAGGCATACAAACACACGGATCTTTTTCAAAAATTGGATTTTTTTTTTGGATTTAGGGGAACCCAGGAACCCAAAACATGTATTTCCGGTAAAATCTCGGTATCGAGTTTTTGTGTGCATTACAATACCCTCTCTATACATTATGTACATAGTACGTGTAGAGAAAGTAAAAATGCTTGATTTTGGGGTTCCCAACTAATGTATTTTCAGTGAAATCTCGGTATCAAATTTTGGATGGAATACAATACCTCCTCTAGCTACTAAATATATGGTACATAACGTGGTAGAGAAAGTATGGTTTAAGAAGGCCGGCCACGGGAATTGAGCCCAAGAGCTCCCGAATGCGCCCAGCTTCCCACGGTGCCACCTCAACTGTATTGGTATAGTCAACTGTTTCATATGTATTTTTCTGTGTTTTGAGTGTTTAAAGCGTTTGAATAATACCAAAATGGCATTTAGAAGTGGTAGTTGATTAATGATGCGTTTTATTATGAAAACGACTGAAGGACCACTTAAACATGGATCAATTTCAGAAAAGATAAAAAATATTAACTTAAGTTAGAGTAAGTGAAACAGTAAAGAAATGCTAAGGGGCATTAATATGAAAATTAAATTAGTGTATGTAGACAGAGGAACCCAAAAGAAAATCCTTCAACGAACAACTTTTCTGATAAGACTATATATATCATGCTAGTATTATAAAGAGACAAATGTGTTTGTATGTTGTGTGTATGAGTGGGGGGAGGGGGAACCTAATCTCGGAAACCGCTTAATATATTTTGTTAATTCTTTCAACTCTGAAAATCGCCGACAGAGACTATAAAATGCTTCCAAAAGTCTTAAAACTTAAAACTGGGAGGTGAGTTTGGAGAAATGCATAATCATGTCAAAAATTGTTCAATCTCGTTTCATTGAATATGATGATTTTTCAGTTTTATTTTGAAGATGGCAGATTAAATGAAAGAGGGTTCGTGGGAAGGCTTTAATTGTTTAAAAATATATACTGTAGAAAACTATTCATTGCACACTGTGTTTATACCACTAAAGTTCCCTCTAGTTTCGTCAAACTTTCTTATCAAATAGAATTTTGGGTATGCTTTCGACCAAACTTGGTACCATTGTGGAGTAGAATCTGTACAGCAGCCTTTTCATTTTGAATACTCACTGTAATTCTCCTTTCTGCCTCCGAGTGGTTGGACTTTACGGCGACACTGTGCTATACTTTGGTCGGAGTATTTTGAGAAAGGTAAAAAACGAGGTTGCTATTGCTCTGGTTTTTGACGTTTGGTCGCACTTTGCGACAGCCGCTGTAGCGGCCATGTGACGTTCTTATCTTGTCCCTCCTACGGTCTCAGAAAACTCTGATGAAAGAATAATAGAATACAAGCTCCTTGGGCAGTAGGGAAAGCGAAAACCTCTCCAGTGACCACTTTTTCATGTTTTAAAAACGTTGCTACTCGTACATATTTTAAGTGCGGCGTCTAATGGGCGTTTTCTCCGGATTTTCCAGTTTCCTCAGCCATTCATTTTATCAGTTGTTCAAACATCTTCATCATCTTTACCTTTCCTTATCATCCATTTCCGATTCCTCGTTCCGGGTTCTTAAATATCTGATTAAATGTCATTGGTTCCTGTATAGACTTCACGTTCCAGTCATACAGGGTGTAAGTTGGAGAAGGTAAATATTTTCTAAAGGGTTGTGTGAGGTAGAGGAATTTTCTTGACAGTCTTTGTGTCATATCCTTGGAAGATGCCAAACTTAATTGCGTAGTTTGGTATTTACCAATTTTTTATTTTTGAATTATGTTGTTCATACACACACGAATCTTTATCTAAAAATGTGTTGTTGTTTTTACTAAGGAGGACTCTAGTACGTGTATTTTAGTGAAATTTCGGTATCAAATTTTTGGGCGGAATACCATATCTTCTCCACCTCTATGTCATTCTCTGTGTCTCTCCACCTCTATGTCTAGGGGTAATATGCTGCTAGCTTCAGGTTCTCAAGGTCGAGGGTTCAAACCCGGCGGAGGTCAATGGATTTTTTTCGGGGGGAAAATCCTTAGGTTGGCTTCCTTAGGTTGGTCCCTAAGCCTAATAAAAGCCTCTTGACAAAATTAAGCGGTCTTTCACTCCCAATGTAGAATGAGATACTGAGGACCGCAGCAGCTAAAGAGCGTCCTCAATTAAATCCATTTTCTACTAATGTACTACATAGAGAAAATTTTGTAAACTACATTTATTCTAATAAATACAAATTCTCTTTAAACGAAAAACCGGAGGCCGGAGGCTCATGAGTGACCGGATGGCGTCGGAGATGTTTCATCTGTAACCGTCCATGGTTGCGACCGTCATCACTCGGAACTGATCGTCCTTTGGGTCTCACCCCTCATCCCTCCCTTCCGGGGATCGCCTAAGACGCAAAGGACCCTAAGGATCTACTTGCTCTGCTCTCCTCTACTATCTGACGACCCTGCTCATGTGTTATTCTAATCCTATACTGAGGTATTAATAATTAATACAACTTATTTAAAGGAGAGTTACGTAAAAGCTTTTTGCACGATAGTGCGCAAAATTGAACTTTACCCACTGTTGTCGGTACGCAAAGTGAAGTTTTATAAGACGTAAGTATAAAAATAGCAAGTTTAACTTTAAAAATGTCTTACAGCAAGCCCCTCTACATTTACCAATTTCCAGGGGGTTGAAATCGATTTGAGAACTCATTCCCTATTGAGTGCTACACGGAAATGCGGATTCAAATCATATTCAATCTTGAATCCGATCCTCTTAGATATCACCTATCCATGGGGAATTGAAATCGATTTGAGTACACTTACAATATTGAAAGAAGGATCGGTAGGAGATCGGATCGAAATATGTTGCATTGAAACACCTCCGGATTCAAATCGTTTTGAATACAGTAAAGAAACTCTTATTCTGCTATACTCTTTGAGAGCGATAGCCATATGTTAAAGTTTTTTTTTTTTAATTGTTCTGTGGTGGATTTATAACAGAACACTTTTGTGGTTTCTATAGTTTGCAATGTATTCTCATTATTTAATATGAACATTAATATAATACACATATGAGATGTATGTTTAACAGGTTGGCTAACGCAATTACAAGTTGACCAACATAGAAGGATGAATAAATTTATTCTTGAAGCTTGCGTTTTCAAATCGATCTCAGCTCGTATTACATTTTACATATAAAACGCGGATCGTATTGAGATGGAATTGGACTAAAATCGTTCAATTCCCCATGGAAGCGTTGTAGAAAAGTGGGATCAGATTGAAATATATTGCTTCCGCATTCAAATAGCATTGAAAACACCAAAGAGACTATACTTCACTGTACCTACTCTGCAGACTCGTGCTTTTGTTTTTTCCATTAAGCTTGATTGAAACTGGTATAATAAAACACGCAGGTGGTATTTTTTCGATAATCTCGCAATTCTTTCTTCCCCAAAACATTCATAACCTCAAAATCTGCTTATAATTCACAGAGCTATGTTTAACAGTTTCGCCAACGCAAATCCAAGTCGACCGGTAAAAGATTTATATAATTGTTTTCGAACCATGCGTATCCAAAACAATCTCATTCTCAATGCGAAACATGTGAAACGCGGATGATATTGAGATGGAATTGGATTCAAATCGATTTCAATTCCCCATGCAAAATTGGCAATTATCCATTTCCGCTGGGCTGTGACTGTATGTTGCAAAATCTTCTACACGAGCCATGTCTTTTACTTTCTCTACACGTACTATGTACATAATATATAGAGAACGACTGTATTCCATCCAACAATTGGATCCGAGATTTCACCGGAAATACATGTTTTGAGACCCCATGAATCCAAAAGAAACATTTTTAAAAACATGTTCCTGTGTGTGTGTCGGTCTGTCTGTCTGTCTGTATGTGTGCGTCTGTGAGCAGCAGAGCTCAAAAGCGAAAAGTCTTAAATACCAAACGATTTTTAATAAAAGTCATGTTTCTTTTTTGGTAGTGTTTAAGGCCTGCTTTTACTACTCAAGGGACCGCAGGCGATGCTACTGGTGATACATCCATGCAAGCAACCACAAGGCAACCAGCTTTTAAAACATTTGACTATCGTCTTAGCCTAGTGTATTCCTTATTTCCCTTCTTCTTACAAGGAAGCAAGAAAAACGGACAATTTCTCTAATGTTTATCTCGATTATGTAGATAGAAGTAGATATCTCGATGAAGTAGATAGAAGAATAAGTTTTTTTATTACATTTATTACAGAGATATAGAGAAAGCCATGTGAAAGGAACACATCAGATTTTAGAAACATGTCCGTGTGGGTGTCTCTCTATGTGTGTGGTGTGTGTATGCGTGTGTGTGTGTGGGTGTGTGTCTGTGGGCAGCATAGCATAAAACGAAAAGTCGGTTAAATGTTCAACTTGGTATTTATGTTCAGTATCTTCCAAGGATGGGACACGGTAATTTTCAAGAAAATCGCCTCACCCCACAATCGAAAATTTTGATTTTCTCAAAAATGGCTCTAACGATTTTTATTAAAATGCCATATGATTAAGATAATGTTCATGATAAACGATAAATATATTTTAAATATTCTGAAATAGCCTCTGAAAAGCTCTCTTGTTTAACTAGTAAACCGTAAGGGATAGACAAAAGCGTACTATAGAAAAAATGTAGACTTCGTTAAAACAGACAAATTATGCAATATACATTTTTTTCGTAGAGTTAATCGTTTTCGAGATATTCCAAGTTATTGATTTCAGTTTTAATGTACTTAACTTTTCTCAAAAGGGAAATATCTTTGTTTTCGTCTCTGGTCTCCAGCAAGCTAAAAGAACTGAATTCCAATTGTTTTACATAAAGACTGGCTTTTAAAAGATTTCACTATCCTTTAGCCTGTGTATTCCGTTAGTTCCCTTCTACTTACAAAGAAACACGCAATAAGACAATGTTGATCATGATGTAGATAAAAGAAATCTTTTGTAAGAAACGTTTGTTTCGGAACAGCTGGAGAAGGTCATGTGAGTGGAACACGTCATATTTTTAATTATTTATTGTTTATTGAAAACAAGTAAACAAGCAAAGCAATTGTTCTGAGACCGTCTTTATTAAATTATTTCCAGGTTTATTTAAAGACATATTGCTACATAAATAATCATTGTTGATTTTGTCCTTGAAAATAGTAGCTTGTTTCTAATATTTATTTATTTTAATTTCGTATTGCTGTGAAAAAACAGTGTACACATATACAACTTTTTTTTTATTTTCCCCATTCTTCTATGGTTATGAAAATACACCTCGTTTCATAAAAGTCGATTAAAAAGGCCCCCGACTTCACACACTTGTGTAAAAAAAACAACTATTTTTTGCGCTGTATAGTAAGACACTCCTATTGAATGAGTTATATAAACGATAGATTCTAATCCCATCATCAGGGAGGTTTATTGTTTCTTAAGCACGATGTTTTCCTTATTTGTCTTTCTTCTGGTAAAAAGTTTTCTAGTTTCCTGCAGCCATCACGCAGAAATAAAATCCTGAAGGTCATAACCCGTCAAACAGCATGCTAACAAACCAATTTATTTCATTATTATGTGCAATTTTGTTTCCCTCTGACTTTTGCACCGTGGATCCGGTATAGCACTGCAAGCATTATAAATCAATAACAAGGTAAAGGAAGACGCAATTGAAAGTCAGCCATTGCAATTTAACGAAACATTTTCCTCATAGGATGTTTAAATGATACTAAAGATTAAAATCTGCAAAAGATAGCGTTCAATAATAATAATAATAATAATACCTATACTAATTATTAAAACATAATTTTATTTCATAAATTACTAAACGGTTAAAAACATTACACAGCTCTTGTACTCGAATACGATCACATTAGAGATATAAAAATGCTTATGAATAAGGTCTAGCATGGAGGGAAATAGAATATCATTTATTGCTGCGCTTCGCAAGAGTAAAAAAAAAACAAAGCAGGTTGCATTTTATTGCAAGAAATATGATGTATGTATGATGTCAGAGGGGATTTTCTATACTGCAGCCATTGGCTTACGTGCTCACATCCCAGGAGGATAAGACAAGATGAGTGTAATTTCAAAGAATGGCCGAAACCGGACGATGGAAGAAGAGCCACCGTGGAGGGTTCCTAACATATTCCAAGCAGTTTTCACCCCAACGCAGGGAGCGTTAGGAATCCGCGCCCCAGGTCTGACCAAATTCCGGGCCTAGAGACGACTTCCAGCCTCAACCCGCCGCCGAAAGCTATACTTCCAGAGCGCAGTCACCACTACAGAAGGGCGCCACCACCGCAATCTTCGCAGACACCTACATACAACTCTGAAAGAGACCGGTTGGATGAAATGGAGATGAAATGAAGGGACAGGAAGTTCGAAGGAATGAAGAAACCTCCCCAGCATTTGACTAGTGACCCAAGAAAACCCTATAGAACAACATGGGTCAGTGTGATCGGCCATGGGAATCGATTCCATGACTTTTCAAATTCCGGGCTCAGACGAAGAGCCTGAGCCACTTAGCTCGGTATAATGATTATATAATATTTCAACAGCCACAAGGATGAGTTTAAAAGCAACATTCGATCTTGTGTCGTATATTATCTTTAATTAATATTTCTGAAATACTTCAGATGTGTATGTAATGACGTTAACTTTCATACGAATTGAAGCTTCTAAACGTCAACGCCTTCTAATAACCCAAAGATAAGAAAATAATATTTTATTTCCTTTCTAATTATCTTGTAATCAAATTATCCAGGAGTTCATAATAAATAGCTGTTGAAAGCAAATGCTATCTTTAGAAATCAGTAAACCGATATTTTATTAATGGAGAAGATTGCTTTTCTCGATGGTGGCAGGCTATGTGTATTTTCCAAAGAGGTTAACTTAGTATCCTGGAATTGCGAAATCTCCTTACGTTGTATATATTAAGGGTTAGTGCATATGTGAAAATTATTAAGTTTTTGTATTATTATATAACTATAAGTTATATAAGAAGGTACAAAGGTTTAATATTTCGGTATTGTAATTGTATAAAAACCGATGTGTTCCAATCACATGATTTTCTCTGCCTACTCAGGACAAAATTTTCTTACAAGAGCGCATGCTTCCTTTTTGCGCTAATCGGGATAAACATTAACAGGGATTATCTTATTACTTAGGTACAAACTTCCTTATAAGTAGAAAGTAAATAAGGAAATACATTACAGTAAAGCCATTGTTAAATATTTAAAAGTATGGTTGCTATGTGATTAATAAAAATTCCTTTCTCTTTGCATGACCAAAATGAAAAAAGTGAATAACTACCTTCCATTTGATAAAAGTCAAAGTATGGAAAAGTTTAAAACCAAAAGTTTAAAGCCAATTATAAGGAATATCTCTGAACAAGAACAAAATGTGTATGGCAAATGGTGTGTTTTAACAAGCTCTACTTTTTTGTGTAGTCAAACTGAAAGTCCTCGGATAGAAGGTTGCATAAACTCTTTTCTACTAAATAATTCATACTTGCAAAGCTGATGGCTATAAAACCTCTCAAAGCTTATGCTAAAAAATTTTATAATATTTTTGGGGTACTAAATGAAAAACATTCGAAATTTTTCGCAGACAGCATTATTGACGCTTTTATCCACTTGAATGCAGTGGTAGATATTAAACTTAGAAAAATCTTTAAATGGAAAAGTCCATATTGCAATTTACGTATATTAAAGCTTATAATTATAACTTTTTTACACCCACTCTTACCACGTATGCAAGTAGAGAAGGCATTTCACACAAAAATTCATAATCGACATTTCATTGCAAATTCATGTTCTGAGTATCCCTAAATAAAAATGATTATTTTTAGGAAAAGGAACTGTCATCCTAAAATATAAAAAAATTGATATTTTAGGATGATAGTTTAATTCTGTTAAATGTAGTAAATATAGATTAATGTCAGTAATTTAGTAAAAGTAATAACGTTAATACTTTTAAATCAGGCATTTTACTAATTATCTATCTCCAACTCTTTCTTTCTTTTTAGGAAAATTTTTATTCATTGGAATATATTATAAGTTTTATAAGTTGACCTTGTGTGTGTGTGTTAACAGCCTAACTCAAAAATGGAAAGTTGAATAAACACCAAACTTGGATTTTTTTATGTTTAGTGTCTTACAAAGAGCGACAAGAATATTTTCAAGAAAATGCCTCTTTACATAGAAAATTATTCAAAGATTTTTTTCAAAACATTTTGAAGAGTTTTTATTATATATATGTAATTACAATTAAATTCAATTCTCCAATTTCTGATTTTTATATCTCCTTATTCTTATAACTTCTACAATATTTCTAAGGAACTACATGCGCCCGAATATTATACATATTTCCAATACAAATAAAATGTAAAGTTGAATTTTTGGGGAAAAGCCTAAACAGGCGTCTTCATTTTGAATTTATTTTACATCTACATAGTAGGTAGAGAAGGTATTACATTCCACCCAAAAATTCGATTTCGAGATTTCACTCGACATATATGTTTTGAGGACACCTTAATAAAAATCATTATTAGAAAAAGATAAATGTGTCTGTGTGTATGTGTGTAAACAGCACAGATCAAAAAGAAAATTCCCTTATATACCATACTAGTATTTAAGCTTAGTATCTTCAAAGGATGCGATGAAGATTTTCAAGAAAATACTCCCCCCTCCAAACTATTTTTGCATGAAAAGTTTTCGAAATATTTTTTCCAAAAATGCCTCAAACTATTTTGATTAAAATGCCGTATGTTAAAAATTTAAGACAAATAAAACGTACATATTGAACTTTCTGGGAATGGCCCCTGGATGTATTTTGCATAACTTACAGGTAAACCGTAAGAGATAGACAGCAACGTACTACACAAAATATGTATATCTTGTTAAAACGCACATTGTATGTCATATAAAGCTTCTCCAAGATTCCCTGTTATTGGTTTCAATTTTAAAATATTTAAACTTTTCTCACAGGAAAATTTGTCTCTCCAGTTTCTTTTGTTTAACTCCTTCCTATTCATGTAAAGAGCACCAAATTTCAGCCACATAGCAAACCAGCTTTTAAAAAAGTTGACTATCACCTTAGCCCACTTATTTCCCTTTTACTCAAAAGTAACTAATTGGTAAAACCACTTCTGTTAATGTTTATCTTGATTAGCATGATGTAGATAGAAGAACAAGTTTTTACAAGAATAGTTTGTTACAGAATATGCAGAAAACATCAGAATTCGTAAACCGTAAGAGATAGATAAACATTTACTAGATAAAGGTTGTAAATCTTTTTAAATCAATGATTTATTTAAAATAAAGTGTTTCATGGTGTTTATTTCCTAAGTCTTAATATATTGATAGAATTAAAGTGCAAGTTAATATCCTGAGAAGTAAAATGTATAAAGAAAAGACAATTGGGGTAGATATGTTTTAAATTAAAATGATTCAAATGATTTCTGAGTAGTTATTAAATATTGTTGATTTTAGGTTTGAATTGCTAAAAATACTTTATTTTTATTCAAACGCAAAATAACTATTTGTTTTACCCTCGCAGTCTTTAAAATAGAACGGGATTTCAAAGCCTTGGGAACCTGTTCCTAAACATTTGACTGCAATACTTAAAGCCTACTGCATTATCTTATTTCAAGCATTTCTGGGTACATTTATTTCGATTAGTGAACAGAAAACAGAGAATAATCTTTTGTGAGTAGTTTTTGAAGAACGGCAAAGAAAGCAGTATGAATGCAACACAAGATTATTTCCTCTTGCTGTAAAGCTGTTGTTCTGAAAGGTCACGGTGTAGCGCCCAACAATCGTTTCGCACTGTATTGGCCTTCTACCGGCCATGATATATTATTTCCATAAACTTAATGTAGACATAACAAAAGGATGATTCGAGGTTACATTTCGATTCTCTCAGCCCTTTCTCGTCTGTCCGGCAGTCAGATGGTTATAGAGTTATGTGTTACTAGCCTGTGTTATGCACGTAGTACAATCCTGTGACTCAGAGAGTTGAAACGTTTTCATACGATTGCTTTAACACATTGATGGAAACGTCCACCTTGCTATTCGCTTATTGCATCCACTGTGTTGAGAAAAAGTTTAAGTGAGAATAATTCGTGTAAATAATTGTCATACTAAGCCTTCCAAGAACTAGCCCTAAAGCATATTTTCAATCATGGCATATTCGGAGCCTTGCTGTTTTTAATAACTTATTAACCCCACTTTACAAGGCTCGTTTCTTTGTTTTAGTAATTGTATGGACATACATTATACCTGGGACAAATAAAAATAATGTTCTGCATAGTTCTACTTCACACCAATATATTACAGCTTCCTAGATTAGCTGAAGCTCACCTATAATGTTCGGGCGCCTACAGTTCATTAGAAATATTGTAGAAGCTATAAGAATAAGGGGATATAAAAATCAGAAATCAAGAAATTGGATATAATTGTAATTGCATATTGAAACATTTTTCATCATTTGTAATAGTAAACAACCGAGCCAGCGACTCGTATTCGAGATGTCTCAGGTACGATTCCCGGTGACCGCCTATCTTGTAAGGTTTTCTGTTTATTTTTCGGGCCGCAAGGTGGGGTAGTTTCTTTCGTCCCCCGAATTGCATGTCACGTTGGTCCATTAGGAGTTTTCATCTTGCGCCCCGTTGAACTCAGAATTTGAAGTGTCGGCAATGGTGCTTCAGTGCGGCGTGGCAGGGAAAAAAGATGGTCTCTGGAACTCTTACTATTCTCCGGCCTAAGGCTGGTTGCCGAGGTGTAAAAATCGTCCCTTGGAGCGTTGAACTCTGTGCAGGATGAGGTACCCTTTTGCCTGTCCCATTTTTGGGCCGTCTCGATCTGGTAAGTAATTGCTATGCCGTCAGACCTGGCTCCGACTGCCTGGTGTCTCTAATCATTTCATCAATGGTGAAACATAGATAAGATAACTAATCGATTCAATGTCGGATCTTTTCCGTCCTAATCGAGCAAGGTGGCGCCGCGGTGGTGACTTGAATTAGATCAGAGGGTTCGATTCCAGCAGCCGGCTCACGGTTATTCGGAATTTCCCGGGCCAAGGCGAATACTGGGGAGTTTTATTACATCCCCCGAATTTCCTGCTACTATTTCCTGTTCATCTGTTTCAGGGTTGAAGGATCAGGCGTCGTTCGGTAGGGCACCTACTGCTGTATGGTAAAATGTTAAAGGCGTGTTATTTATGGACGCTCATTAACTACTGTAGTTCTCAGCGTTCCATTCGAAACTGAGCGTGAAAGACTGCTTAATTTTACTTAGAGGACTCTTTTATCAGGTTTGAGGTTCTTTATGTGCCGTAAATATACAACACGGGACTAACGGCTTTACTTCCCTTCCGAAGCCATGCTAAGGATTTTTACGCCCGAAAAAATCCATCGTCCTCCTCCGGGTTCAACCCTGGGCCGTTAGGTATATAAAGTTAGTATGTAAATTATTACACAGACAAAACGGTGTTAGGGTGACAAAACAGAATAACCTTCCTAACAATAATTTGTTACAAAGATCCAGAGAAGAGAAGCTATTGCATACCATCCAAAATTCGATTACGAGATATCACTGGAAATTCACGATCTGCGATCGAAAAAACATTTTTAGGAAAGCTCCGTATGTCTGTGAACACGATAACTCACAAACGAATTGTCAAAAAATACCAAACTTGATATTTAAGTTTCGTATCTTCCAAGGATGCAGACTTAGAGAAAAATCGCCACACACCAAATTATCCTTCACATGGAAACATTTTTGAAAATTGCTCTATCGATTTTAATTAAAATACCATATATGAAAGAAATTTACATGGCGAATGAGATGTATAACTTGAATTTTCAGGGATTAGTTTCTAAATACCTCTTTAATCTTGATGACTTTTTGTAACTGGCAAAACGTAAGAGATAGAAAAAAATTACTGCAAACAAAAAGAAATGTGGATCTCGTTAAAACACACAGGTTATGTCATAAAGTTTGTTTCGTGGAGTTAACCATTTCGAGATATTCCTTGTTATTGCTTTCAAATTTAAAATACTTTTTCCACATGGAAATTTCTTAACTCCATACATAGACACGGATTTCAAAATCATGGTAACCAGCTTTCAAAAGAACTGATTATCGAATTAGCCTAATGTATTCCCTCATTTACCTTCTACTTAAAATGAAGCAATTATTTAAATAATTTCTTTTGCATCATGAAGTTTGTTTATTTAGAATTACTTCTGTATCTACAGTGACTTACTGCACGTAGATGCTGATAGGTAAAATATCTATACTTAATATTTATATAGAGGAAGTCGCACTGCACAAACTTCTGTTCTTGAAAAACTTATACAGAACGGTAGCCCCGAAGGATAATTGCGCAATCATATTCAAAGCATAGACTATATTCAATCGTAGAGTGTAAGTAATTATTGTTGTTTTATATGTGGTGTAATTTGTTTATAAATAGCTATTCTTTTAAAATTTAAATAAATTATTTAAAGTGGAAAAGAAAAGTTTAACACTTATTTATGTAACAGGTCTAGGATATTTATCACCTGATCAATTTTTGAAGAAAACAATATTATTGTACTGACAATTACATTGCTGGCGCTATCTCTGAAGAGTGCGTTGAACCATTAAAGTTGGCTAAACGACAAGGAGAAGGATGCCGTGCGTTTGTTGGTTGTTTTTGCTTAGATTTCTCGCCTCCTAGGCCGTTTATTAGTTAAGATACTAAACAAAACTCTACATTTAAATGATCCATATTATTTGTTATACTTATCTTAAGATAACCTAAAAAGTGCTTTGACAACTTCAAATAACTAATTTACTTTTTGAAATGCTCATGGAGAGCTTCCTCATTTAAATACCAGTGTGGGTATTTAACAGCAAAACGATAGCAATAAAAAAATCGAATGTGTTGCTCTCACATGACTTTCACCGTCCGCTCTTGTATAGCCTATACTTACAACCCTTTATTTGATATAAATCTTCTTATTATAGGATAAGTCTTTTCATGGCCGGTCGTTATCTGACGACTTTAAAATTCCCTACATATTCACGAAAAAAAAACGTAACGATTCCGGTATGAAAAATCAGATGTGTTACATGGGCGTGGCTTTGTCTATTCATTGTTCAATAAACTATTACTTAAAAAGGTTTGTTACTCTATCTACTTCATGTTAATCGAGACAAACATCATAGAAATGCTTTAATTTTTTTTTTTTTTTTTTTTCTTTTTGTAGATATACTGGGAAGAAGAGACTACAGAGGTCAAAGTGCTACAGTAAGTTTAAGAGCTAGCAGCTATGTGATGCTTTGATATTGTATTCGTTGTTTGATTGACCACGAGAAAGAATAATTATTTTCATTAGAAAATAGTATACATAATTTGAAATTGAAACAATAATATAGAATATTTCTAAAACATTAAGACCATAAAAATGTTTTTGGCATAAATAATTTGCTTTAACGAGATCTACATTTTTTCCGGTAAGATTCCGTCTGTCTCGTAGAGTTTACGAGTTATACAACACACATTAAATCTGAAGAGGACTTTAAGAGTTTCTTCTGAAAAATGCAAGTATTTGTATAATATTGTTATTAAAATATCTTAAGCATTAGGTATTGTAATCAAAATGGTAATGCCATTTGTGAAGAAATAAAAAGTAGTGTCCATGTAAGTGGAAGATTGGGTGGAGGAGATTATCTTCTATATAGCTGACCTGCCGTTGTTACTCTCTCTACACGTTTTATGTACAGAGAGAAGGCTTTGTATTACTCCTAAAAATTCAATTCCGAGAATTCATCGGAAATACACGTTTTGGGTCCCATTATTCTGAGACCGTTAGTTGACCTTATCATTATTATTATTATTATTACTTTAACTATTATTAATTCTCTGTTATGATTTAATGTACAAATAAAATAATTATTTATATGTGCAGAAAGCTAGCTTGAAGCAGAGTAGGGTGTTTACGAAACTAGGTCACTGCAAAAGGTAGAGATTCTTTAATAAGGCAGATGTTGGTGAAGACGCATATGCGTGCAATAGAGTAACAAGTGACAGTGAATTGGGGGAAGTCTTAAAAGTTTAAGAAATGAGTTCTTCATTTATAGAGGCAGTCACGTGTTATTAAGGTGCATTATGAGTTGTGAGAATTGCATTGTGGGACGCATAGACTACAAGTAAATGGTCTTTTTGACCAATAGAAATAAAATAATTATGACACCAAATTATCCGATATAAGTAACAGTTTGAAGACAGTTTGGTTCACATTGCAATGCGCAGTTATTTGATATACTAATGCTCAGTTGTAAGTTTGGCTGTTAGGATCGCAATGTTAAGTTCGGCTGTTAGGCGCACAACGTAATATTTAGTGGCTAGAAAAACTATGTGAAATTCAGTTGCTAAGAAATAATTGTAGTATGTGAGCCAAAAGTGCTTGTTGTTATAGTTAATGATTCTACTGAGAAAAAAATGTAAATATTCAAAGTTAAATATGTGTTGTGACATTCAGAAATATAATTCCTAACTACCAATATTGTTACTCCAGCCTGAATTAGTCAAATCTCATGTTTACTGGCCAGCGTCATCAGAGATTCGTGCTAAGCTGAGGCAACAATGGTATTCGTCGCTATAAACAGGTACCAGGAGAGTGACGCTATAAACAGGAAGGGGAGTATATACATACACAAACACACACATACTCAGTAGATAGGTACGGCATATGGTATTAAGAATCGTATCCTTCAAGGATACAGACTTTGCGAAAAATCGCCAACCACCAAACTATCCATTACATGGAAACAATTTTGAAAATGTTTATTTTCTCACAAATGGATCTATTTTAATTAAAATACCGTATATGAAAGACATTTACATGGAGAATTTTCAGGGATTAGTTTCTAAATACTTCTGTATTCTGGATGCATTTTTTGTAACTGGTAAACCGCAAGAGATAGAAAAACATTACTGCACACAAATTGAAATGTGAATCTCCTTAAAACGCACAGGTTATTTCATAAACGTTTAGTTCGTGCAGCTAACCATTTCGAGATATTCCGTGGTTTCAGATTAAAAATACTTTTCTCACATGGAAATGTCTTAACTCCATGCATATAAACGAATTTCAACATCATGGCAACCAGCTTTCAAAAGAACTGATTATCGATTTATCTTAATGTATTCACTCATTTACCTTCTACTGAAGAGCAAACAATTATACATACAATTTCTGTTAAAGCTGTTTAACATAATTTGTTACAGCGATGTAGTGAGTGGTTTACAGTGTCACGTGAATGTAACACAGAAACCTTTCCATTCTGAAGTTTGTTTATATACAAGAGGTGCAACTAACATCTATAGTAACTAACTGCACGCAGATTCTGATTGATGAGTTTATCTATGTTATCCTAATATTTATGTAGAGGGTGAATGTACTGCACTACCCTCTGTTCTTTAAAAACTTGAAAAGAACGGTAGCTCCGAAGGATAATTGCGAAATCATATTCAAACCATAGACTATATGTAGTCGTAGAGTGTAAGTAATCATTGGTATTTTATATGTCGAGTAATTTATTTATAAATAGCCATCATTTTAAAATTTATATACATACATTAAAGTGAAAATAAAGATTAACACTTATTTATGTAACAAGTCTAGGATTATTTATCACCTGATCAATTTTTGAAAAAATAAAATTATTGTACTGAAAATTACATTGCTGGTACTATCTCTGAAGAGTTGGTTGAACCATTAACAGTTGGCAAGCCGACAAACAGAAGGATGCGGAGTGTTTGCTGGTTGTTTTTAATTAGATTTCTCGCCCTCTAGGCCCAAGGGGTCCGGCTCGGCGGTGTGATCAATTGATAAGATACTGAAATAAACTCTGCATTTAAATGATCCATATTATGTGTTAACCTAATCATAAGATAACCTAAAAAGTTCTCTGACAACTGCAAATAACAAATTTGCTCTTTGAAATGCTCATAGAGAGGTTCCTCATTTAAATAGTAATGTGGGTATTTAATAGCAAAACCGATAATATTAATAGTAATCGGATGTGTTGCTCTCACATGACTTTCACCGTCCACTCTTCTATAACCTATACTTACAACACTTTATTTGATATAAATCTTCTTAATGTAGGATAAGTATTTTCATGGCCGGTCGCTATCTGTGGACTTTAAAATTCTCTACATATTCACGAAATAAAACGTAACGATCCGGTATGAAAAATCAGATGTGTTACTGTTATTTAAAAAGGGTTGTTACTCTATCTACTTCATGTTAATCGAGACAAACATCATAGAAATGCTTTAATTTTGTTTTTTTTGTTTTTTTTTTTTGTTTTTGTAGATATACTGGGAATAAGAGACTAGAGAGGTCAAAGTGCTACAGTAAGTTTAAGAGCTGGCAGCTATGTGATGTTTTAAAATTGTATTTGTTGTTTGATTGACCACGAGAAAGAATAACTATTTTCATTAGAAAATAGTACACATAATTTCAAATTGAAACAATACTATAGGATATTTCGAAAACATTAACACCATTAAAATGTTTTTGGCATAAATAATTTACTTTAACGAGATCTACATTTTTTCCGGTGAGATTCCGTCTGTCTCGTAGGGTTTACGAGTTATACAACAGGCATTAAATCTGAAGAGGAGTTTAAGAGTTTCTTCTGAAAAATGCAAGTATTTGTATGATATTGTTATTAAAATATCCTAAGCATTAGGGATTGTAATCAAAATGGTAATGCCATTTGTGAAGAAATAAAAAGTATTCTCCATGTAAGTGGAAGTTAGGGTGGAGGAGCTTATCTTCTATATAGCTGACTTGCCGTTGTTACTCTCTCTACACGTTCTATGTACAGAGAGAAGGCTTTTTATTACACCTAAAAATTCAATTCCGAGAATTCATCGGAAATACACGTTTTGGGTCACATTATTCCGAGACCGTTAGTTGACTTTATCATTATTATTATTATTATTATTATTATTATTATTATTATAATTACTTTAATTATTATATATCTCTGTTATGATTTAATGTACAAATAAAATAATTTTTTATATGTGCAGAAAGCTAGCTTGAAGCAGAGTAGGATGTTTACGAAACTAGGTCACTGCATAAGGTTGAGATTCTTTAATAAGGCAGATGTTGGTAAAGACGCATGTGCGTGCAATAGAGTAACAAGTGACAGTGAATTAGGGGAAGTCTTAAAAGTTTAAGAAATGGGTTCTTCATTTATAGAGGTAGTCACGTTTTGTTAAGTTGAATTGTGAGTAGTGAGAATTGCATTGTGGAACGCATAAACGACAAGTTAGTAGTCTTTTTGACCAATAGAAATAAAATAGCCATGACACCAAATTATCCGATATAAGTAACAGATTGAAGATAGTTTGGTTCACATTGCAATGCGCAATTGTTTGATATACTAATGCTCAGTTGTAAGTTTGGCTGTTAGGATCACAATGTTAAGTTCGGCTGTTAGGCGCACAAGGTAATATTTAGTGGCTAGAAAAACTATGTGATATTCAGTTGCTAAGGGAGTAATTTTAGTATGTGAGCCCAAAGTGCTTGTTGTTATATTTAATGATTCTAGTGAGAAAAAAAATGTAAATATTCAAATTAAAAAATGTGTTGTGACATTCAGAAATATAATTCCTAACTACCCCTATTGTTACTCGAGCCTGAATTAGTCAAATCTCATGTTTACTGGCCAGCGTCATCAGAGATTCGTGCTGATCTGAGGCAACAATAGTATTCGTCGCTATAAACAGGTACCAGGAGAGTGACGCTATAAACAGGAAGGGGAGTATATACATACACACACACACACACACACACACACACACACACACACATACTCAGTAGACAGGTACGGAATATGGTATTAAGAATCGTATCCTTCAAGGATGCAGACTGCGAAAAATCGCCAAACACCAAACTATCCATTACATGGAAACAATTTTGAAAGTGTTTATTTTCTCACAAAAGGTTCTAACGACTTTAATTAAAATACCGTATATGAAAGACATTTACATGGCGAATGAAATGTATATCTTGAATTTTCAGGGATTAGTTTCTAAATACTTCTTTATTCTGGAGGAATGTTTTGTAACTGGCAAACCGCAAGAGATAGAAAAACTTTACTGCACACAAAAAGAAATGTGAATCTCATTACAACGCACAGGTTATTTCATAAACGTTTAGCTCGTGCAGCTAACCATTTCCAGATATTGCGTGGTTTCAGATTTAAAATACTTTTCTCACATGGAAATGTCTTAACTCCAGCATATAAACGAATTTCATCATCATGGCAACCAGCTTTCAAAAGAACTGATTATCGATTTATCTTAATGTACTCACTCATTTACCTTCTACTTAAGAGCAAACATTTATTCATAAAATTTCTGTTAAAGCAGTTTAACAGTAATTTGATACAGCGATGTAGTGAGTGGTTTACAGTGTCACGTGAATGCAACACAGAAACCTTTCCATTATAAAGTTTGTTTATATACAAGAGGTGCAACAAACATCTATAGTAACTAACTGCACGCAGATTATGATTGATGAGTTTATCTATACGTTATCTTAATATTTATGTAGAGAGTGATGCACTGCACTACCCTCTGTTCTTGAAAAACTTGAATAGAACGGTAGCTCCGAAAGATAATTGCGCATTCATATTCAAAGCATAGACTATATATAGTCGTAGAGTGAAAGTAATCATTGTTGTTTTATGTGTGGAGTAATTTGTTTATAAATAGCAATCATTTTAAAATTTATATAAGTACATTAAAGTGAAAATAAACTTTAACACTTATTTATGTAACAAGTTTAGGAATATTTATCACCTGATCAATTTTTGAAGAAAAAAATTATTGTACTGCCAATTACATTGCTGGCGCTATCTCTGAAGAGTGCGTTGAACCATTAACAGTTGGATGGCCGACAAACTGAAGTATGCAGCTGGTTATTTTTAATTAGATTTATCGCCCTCTAGGCCCAAGGGGTCCGGCTCGACGGTGTAATCAATTTATAAGATACTGAACAAAACTCTACATTTAAATGATCCATATTATGTGTTATCCTAATGCTAAAATAAACTAAAAAGTTCTCTGACAACTGCAAATAACAAATTTGTTCTTTGAAATGCTCATGGAGAGGTTCCTCAATAAAATAGTAATGTGGGTATTTAATAGCAAACCGATAATATTGATAGTAATCAGATGTGTTGCTCTCACATGACTTTCACCGTCCACTCTTCTATAACCTATACTTACAACACTTTATTTGATATAAATCTTCTTATTGTAGGATAAGTATTTTCATACCCGGTCGCTATCTGACGACTTTATAATTCCCTACATATTCACGAAATAAAACGTATCGATTCGGGTATGAAAAATCAGATGTGTTACTATTATTTAAAAAGGGTTGTTACTCTATCTACTTCATGTTAATCGATACAAACATCATAGAAATGCTTTAATTTTTTTTTCTTGTAGATATACTGGGAATAAGAGACTAGGGAGGTCAAAGTGCTACAGTAAGTTTAAGAGCTGGCAGCTATGTGATGCCTTGAAATTGTATTTGTTGTTTGATTGACCACGAGAAAGAGTAACTATTTTGATTAGAAAATAGTGCACATAATTTGAAATTGAAACAATAATATGGAACATTTCGAAAACATTAAGACCATAAAAATGTTTTTGGCATAAATAATTTGTTTTAACGAAATCTACATCTTTTCCGGTAAGATTCCGTCTGTCTCGTACAGTTTACGAGTTATACAACAGGCATTAAATCTGAAGAGGACTTTAAGAGTTTCACGTGAAAAATGCAAGTATCTGTATAATATTCTTATTAAAATATCCTAAGCATTAGGTGTCGTAATCAAAATGCTAATGCCATTTGTGAAGAAATAAAAAGTATTGTCCATGTAAGTGGAAGTTTGGGTGGAGGATCTTATCTTCTATATAGCTGACTTGCCGTTGTTACTCTCTCTCTACACGTTCTATGTACAGACAGAGGGCTTTGTATTACACCTAAAAATTCAATTCCGAGAATTCATCGGAAATAAACGTTTTGGGTCCCATTATTCTGAGACCGTTAATTGACTTTATCATTATTATTATTATTATTATTATTATTACTTTACCTATTATTATTTCTCTGTTATGATTTAATGTACACATGAAATAATTATTTATATGTGCAGAAAGCTAGCTTGAGGCAGAGTAGGGTGTTTACGAAACTAGGTCACTGAATAAGGTAGAGATTCTTTAATAAGGCAGATGTTGGTAAACACGCATGTGCGTGCAATTGAGTAACAAGTGACAGTGAATTGGGGGAAGTCTTAAAAGTTAAAAAATGGGTTCTTCATTTATAGAGGTAGTCACGTGTTATTAAGGTGCATTATGAGTAGTGAGAATTGCATTGTGGGACGCATAGACGACAAGTTAGTGGTCCTTTCGACCAATAGAAATAAAATAACCATGACACCAAATTACCCGATATAAGTAACAGATTGAAGACAGTTTGGTTCACATTGCAATGCGCAGTTGTTTGATATACTAATGCTCAGTTGTATGTTTGGCTGTTAGGCTCACAATGTTAAGTTCGGCTGTTAGGCGCTCAACGTATTATTTAGTGGCTAGAAAAACTATGTTATATTCAGTTGCTAAGGGAGTAATTTTAGTATGTGAGCCAAAAGTGCTTGTTGTTATAGTTAATGATTCTAGTGAGAAAAAAATGTAAATATTTAAAGTTAAAAATGTGTTGTGACATTCAGAAATATAATTCCTAACTACCCCTATTGATTTCCAGCCTGAATTAGTCAAATCTCATGTTTACTGGCCAGCGTCATCAGAGATTCGTGCTGAGCTGAGGCAAAAATAGTACTCGTCGCTATAATCAGGTACCAGCAGAGTGACGCTATAAACAGGACGGGGAGTATATACATACACACATTCACATACTCAGTAGACAGGTACGGAATATGGTATTAAGAATCGTATCATTCAAGGATGCAGACTGCGAAAAATCGCCAAACACCAAACTATCCATTACATGGAAACAATTTTGAAAGTGTTTATTTTCTCACAATTGGCTCTAACGATTTTAATTAAAATACCGTATATGAAAGACATTTACATGGCGAATGAAATGTATATCTTGAAATTTCAGGGATTAGTTTCTAATTACTTCTTTATTCTGGATGCATTTCTTGTAACTGGCAAACCGCAAGAGATAGAAAAACATTAATGCACAAAAAAAGAAATATGAATCTCCTTTAAACGCACACGATATTTCATAAACGTTTAGTTCGTGCAGTTAACCATTTCCAGATATTCCGTGGTTTCAGATTTAAAATACTTTTCTCACATGGAAATGTCTTAACTCCAGGCATATAAACGAATTTCATCATCATGAAAACCAGCTTTCAAAAGAACTAATTATGGATTTATCTTAATGTATTCACTCATTTACCTCCTACTTAAGAGCACAATTAATCATACAATTGTTGTTAAAGTTGTTTAACAGTAATTTGTTACAGCGATGTAGTGAGTGGTTTACAGTGTCACGAGAATGTAACACAGAAACCTTTCCATTATGAAGTTTGTTTATATACAAGAGGTGCAACTAATATCTATAGTAACTAACTGCACGCAGATTCTGATTTATGAATTCATCTATATCTTATCTTAATACTTATGTAGAGGTTGGTGCACTGCACTACCCTCTGTTCTTGAAAAACTTGTAAAGAACGGTAGCTCCGAAGGATAATTGCGCAATCATATTCAAAGCATAGACTATATAAAGTCGTAGAGTTTAAGTAATCATTGTTGTTTTATGTGTGGAGTAATTTGTTTATAAATAGCCATCATTTTAAGTTTTATATAAGTACATTAAAGTGAAAATAAAGGTTAACACTTATTTACGTAAAAAGTCTAGGATATTTTATCACCTGATTAATTTTTGAAGAAAAAAAAATATTGTACTGACAATTACATTGCCTGCGCTATCTCTGAAGAGTGCGTTGAACCATTAACAGTTGGCAACCGACAAACAGAAGGATGCGGAGTGTTTGCTGGTTGTTTTTAATTAGATTTCTCGCCCCCTACGCCCAAGGGGTCCGGCTCGACGGTGTAATCAATTGATAAGATACTGAACAAAACTCTACATTTAAATGATGCATATTATGTTATCCTAATCTTAAGATAACTTAAAAAGTTCTCTGACAACTGCAAATAACAAATTTGCTCTTTGAAATGCCCATGAGAGGTTCCTCATTTAAATAGTAATGTGGGTATTTAATAGCAAACCGATAATATTAATAGTAATCGGATGTGTTGCTCTCACATGACTTTCACCTTCTACTCTTCTATAACCTATACTTACAACACTTTATTTGATATAAATCTTCTTATTGTAGGACAAGTCTTTTCATGGCCGGTCGCTATCTGACGGCTTTAAAATTCTCTACATATTCACGAAATAAAACGTAACGATTCGGGTATGAAAAATCTGATGTGTTACATGGGCGTGGCTTTGTCTATTCATTGTTCAATAATCAATTATTTAAAAAGGTTTGTTACTCTATCTACCTCATGTTAATCGAGACAAACATCATAGAAATGCTCTATTTTTTTTTTTTTATTTGTATATATACCGGGAAGAAGAGAGTACAGAGGTCATAGTGATATAGTAAGTTTAAGAGCTGGCAGCTATGTGATGCCTGGAAATTGTATTTGTTGTTTGATTGACCACGAGAAAGAATAACCATTTTCAATAGAAAAAGGTACACATAATTTGAAATTGAAACAATAATATGGAACATTTCGAAAACATTAAGACCAAAAAATGTTTTTGGCATAAATAATTTGTTTTAACGAAAGCTACATTTTTTCCGGTAAGATTCCGTCTGTCTCGTAGAGTTTACGAGTTATACAACAGGCATTAAATCTGAAGAGGACTTTAAGAGTTTCATGTGAAAAATGCAAGTATCTGTATAATATTCTTATTAAAATATCCTAAGCATTAGGTGTTGTAATCAAAATGCTAACGCCATTTGTGAAGAAATAAAAAGTATTGTCCATGTAAGTGGAAGTTTGGGTGGAGGAGCTTATCTTCTATATAGCTGACTTGCCGTTGTTACTCTCTCTCTCTCTCTCTACACGTTCTATGTACAGACAGAGGGCTTTGTATTACACCTAAAAATTCAATTCCGAGAATTCATCGGAAATACACCTTTTGGGTCCCATTATTCTGAGACCGTTAGTTGACTTTATCATTATTATTATTATTATTATTACTTAACCTATTATTATTTCTCTGTTATGATTTAATGTACACATGAAATAATTATTTATATGTGCAGAAAGCTAGCTTGAGGCAGAGTAGGGTGTTTACGAAACTAGGTCACTGAATAAGGTAGAGATTCTTTAATAAGGCAGATGTTGGTAAAGACGCATGTGCGTGCAATTGAGTAACAAGTGACAGTGAATTGGGGGAAGTCTTAAAAGTTAAAAAATGGGTTCTTCATTTATAGAGGTAGTCACGTGTTATTAAGGTGCATTATGAGTAGTGAGAATTGCATTGTGGGACGCATAGACGACAAGTTAGTGGTCTTTTCGACCAATAGAAATAAAATAACCATGACACCAAATTATCCGATATATTAAAGTTCGAAGGCTTTCACGGCCGGTGTTAGAATCACTTATAGAAAACAAAACCGGGCTTGTAGGCCGTGGTCCACTGGGCTTCTCCCTTCGTTCCCCAGACGTTTCGCCTGCGTCTGCGGCAGGCATCATCAGTGGCGTGTACATCTCCGTGGTCTCTCAGTAGCGACTACTGGTACGTTGTTTTTTTTTTTTTTTTTTTTTTTTAGTTTCGAGTGGAGGGGAAAAATCCACCTTATGGACTGACCCGGGCAAGCCCGGAGTGTCGGGGTCTCCCATTTGGGCATACCAACTAAAAAACCCCTCCACCGGTATTAGAAGGAAGTAAGGAGAGGCGGTACCGCATGATTGCACCCGCGGATTCAAGGTGATAATTTAACTGACTGTAGGTTGCAGTCAGAGAGGTGAAATGAGGTCCGGGAGACAGACTTGACCGAGGCCCAGACTGTCACCGCGGAATATTCAGGGAGAGGAGTAGAGGAATTAGAGGGTGAGGGATTGAGTTGAGCTAGTGTTGGTTCTTCTCCAGTCGTAGCTGCCGTGAACGAAGAATCCAAGACTCAGGTCCGGGTCTTGTAACAGCCCCGCTGTGTGATTGGCCCCTGGAGTGGGGCCGTTCGGCGGAGTGGAGCTGCTGCGGCTGGAAGTCCTGCTGAGGCTGTGGCTGAACACTAGATGTCCGGCTGGACAGCTCAGCGATGGTGGACTGTAGTGTGGCGATGGCGGCGGTGGTGGCAGCTTGAAGGTTCTGTACCTTTTCAGTGATCACACTGCACAGCTCTTCAAGGGCAGATAAACGGGCGCCGACATTCAAGATCTCCGCGTGGAGATCCTGAATGGCGTCCCGTGTCGCTGCGTCTAACGAGTGTGCAGGTGGTGTGGTTTCGATAATGGTCGGCGGTGTTGTAGTCCGGGCGGGTGGTGGTAGTGGTCTGCTCCTGGGGTAGAGAGGGCACTGAGCTTGCCCGGTGAAGTGTCCTGTGCCACGACAGGTGGCACAGAACCGGCGGTGACGGCGTAGATTGTGCTCAGAGCACTCAGCGGTGGTGTTGGCGGAGCCACAGTAGTGGCACCGCGGCGTCGAGGAGCAGGAGTCGGCTGTATGCCCGAAGGCACAACAGCGACGGCAGGGCCGGTAACGTTCCATCTTGCTGGCCTCGACGACCAGGAGTTGCCCTAACAAGGGCAACCCTGACGCCAAGGCAGCGTCGAGGTCCGAACGATCCTGAATTTCCAGCCTCACAAGTGGTGTAGGTCCCCGGTTGCAAATTAACCTTGTGGCCCTCAAACAAGAAGGCCACTTGGATTTCGCTGCGGCGAGGAGGTGCCGGGTGGAAAGGTCCCTAGGGACCCCCCGTACCACGGCACTGAACTGGGGCGGCGGCGACGTGGAGCTGGGCGGCGGCGGTGGCGGTGATGGCGGCAACTGCCGCAGCAGTTGCGGCGAGGGTGTGGTGGCGGCCGGCGGCGAAGCAGGGCTTGCCGGGACCGGTAGCAACGGAGAAGCTGCCTCCTCGGCGGCTGCCGAGGAAGAGGCGACGGGTGCTGCCTTAGCAGCGGCGAGTCTGCGCAGTCTCTTCTTGGCCATCTTGACTAGTCGAAGAAGAAGCTCCGTCTCTCTCCTCCGGCGGCTGGTACGTTGTCTGGAGCGCTCGGCTTATATAGTGTGGGAGGTACCGCCCTCCCATGACCTGATTGGTCCGGATTGCGGTCCCCTGTGTCCGTGCTGTTTCTGATTGGTGTACGTGCTTTCTTGGTTGGTCTGTTCTATAGGGCTGGGTGCCAAGTTTTATTTAGTCTGAATGTTTCTTCTTTCCTATTGAAATTGTTGGCATGTTTATAGATCTCAATAGCTTCACGGTGCAAACGTGTGTAGTAATGAGTAGTGGAAGAGAGGATGTCAGTTTCGTCGTAACGGATAACATGTTCCCCTTCTGCTTCTAGAGCATGAAGTGCTACCGCCGATTTTTCTGGTTGACCCAAACGGCAATGTCTACGATGTTCTGTAAGTCTGGTGTTGATGCTCCGTTGTGTGGTCCCCACGTAGACTGCGCCACATGAACAGGGGATCCGATACACGCCTGCCGAAGTAAATGGGTCTCTGGGATCTTTGGCTGAGCGAAGGAAACTTCGTATTTGTTTTGTTGGTTTGAAAATGGTGTCTATGTTGTGGGTCTTGAGCACCTTGGAAATACGGTCTGTGATGCGTTTAAAGAAGGGGAGATAAACCACTCCTTTGTTTTTGGGATTTTGTTGCTGTGTTTGTGTTTTAGACTGTATTTTTGGATGTAAGGCTCGTCTTAATTCGTTTTTCGAGTACCCATTACCATGTAGGGCCTGTTCTAAGAGCTGTAGTTCCTGGCGAAGATGTTGTGGTTCACATACTCTGGTTGCTCTGTCCACTAATGTTTTTATCATGGCTCTCTTTTGTCTCGGATGATGATTGGAATTTTTATGGAGATAGCGATTAGTGTGTGTGGATTTGCGGTAGACCTTATGTCCCAAAGTGCCATCACTTTTTTTGGTTACGAGAACGTCTAAGAAAGGAAGACTATCACAATTGTCTTTCTCCATGGTGAATTGTATGTGTGAATTTATGCTGTTAATGTAGCAAAGGAAATCATCTAGAGCTGAATCGCCTAAGCTCCATACGATGAAGGTATCGTCCACATATCGGTACCAGCACTTTGGTTTCTGGGGAGCAGAAGCAAGAGCTTTGGCTTCGAATATTTCCATGTAGAAATTGGCTATTACTGGGCTGAGCGGACTACCCATAGCCACTCCGTCACACTGTTCATAGAATTCACCCTGCCATTGAAAAAATGTGGTCGTTAGAAACGCATCACAGACCGTATTTCCAAGGTGCTCAAGACCCACAACATAGACACCATTTTCAAACCAACAAAACAAATACGAAGTTTCCTTCGCTCAGCCAAAGATCCCAGAGACCCATTTACTTCGGCAGGCGTGTATCGGATCCCCTGTTCATGTGGCGCAGTCTACGTGGGGACCACACAACGGAGCATCAACACCAGACTTACAGAACATCGTAGACATTGCCGTTTGGGTCAACCAGAAAAATCGGCGGTAGCACTTCATGCTCTAGAAGCAGAAGGGGAACATGTTATCCGTTACGACGAAACTGACATCCTCTCTTCCACTACTCATTACTACACACGTTTGCACCGTGAAGCTATTGAGATCTATAAACATGCCAACAATTTCAATAGGAAAGAAGAAACATTCAGACTAAATAAAACTTGGCACCCAGCCCTATAGAACAGACCAACCAAGAAAGCACGTACACCAATCAGAAACAGCACGGACACAGGGGACCGCAATCCGGACCAATCAGGTCATGCGAGGGCGGTACCTCCCACACTATATAAGCCGAGCGCTCCAGACAACGTACCACCTCAGATATTTGGCATACCTTAGAGTCAGGGTAGAAGCTTATAGGTCGATCGCAGAGCCCAAACAGTGCTCACGATGCCAGCAGCTCTGGCACGTGAAGCTAGAATGTAGATCCCCAACCCCCATCTGCGCTAAGTGTACATGACCCCACTACTCAGGTACATGCACAGTTCCACCTATGGAACGCACATGCGTTTTATGTGGCGCTAAGGGCCATGGAGCAACTTGGCGCGGTTGCTCCACATATAACGCAGCATGTGGAAAATCCACGCGAGAGCAGCCTCCTAGACCCCCAAAGGTAGGAAGAACGCCAGCTCCCCCCGAGGCTGCTCCAAATACAAGCTCAGAGTGGTTCACCAGGAATAGTAAAGGCCGAAAACGCGCAGCCCCCATAGAGGACCACTCTGCAGTTGGGAAACCTCAGCCACGCGCTGAGGCGGAACCAATTAGGGAAGAGCGACCCCCCCGTAAACAACCACAAAAACAGAAAGCAGGTCCCTCAAAACAGGCTGCTGGGCCTCCCCCAGCAGCAAAGTCGCTCACCAAATCGGTAAATCCAGTAGAGGAAGCTGAAGCCTTCAGCGTGGTATCGGCACAACTCATAAGCACATTGGGCGTGCCAGTAAATAAAACGTCAATGCACATAACACAAACACTACTGGTAAGGCAGAGCTCTGCGGTTAGAGGTATGGCGAATAGCATCACAGCACTAAACCTTACCCACGTCCTGTTACACCTGGTAGATTTGCTCGATAAACACGTTCATGGCTAATTTAGACACATTGAGAATAATCACATGGAATTGCAACGGCATACGCAAAAAGGTTAAGGATTTAACGGATACATTACAAACACACTCAATTCACATTGCATTATTAACGGAAACCCATATAAATCACAAAGACCGTCTGAACATCCCCGGATACCGTGTATACAGAAATGATAGAGACCGTAGGGGAGGGGGGACTGCGGTAGCCATTCACACAAGCGTAGAACACAACCAGATTAATTCCCCAATATTGACTCACGCTGAAGCAACAGCAATAAAAAATTTTATTCGAAACACTGAAATTGTCATAGTGTCAGTATACAATCCCCCAGGGGAGGTAGACACAAATGACATTGACAAAATCATGCAACTAGGGCATAGAGTAATTGCAGCAGGAGATTACAATTGTAAACACCAAATTTGGAACTTCGCAAATACTAATGCACAAGGAACTAAGTTACTTAACCACATAAATAACACAAATTATCTAATCACAGGCCCAGACGAGCCAACATTCGTACCACATATGCCCAATCATACACCAGACATTCTGGACATTGCCCTATTAAATAGCATCCCCTTTGACCTGGATGTAAACGTATTGCAGGAGCTGACATCAGACCATCTACCGGTACTCTTGACAGTCAATGCTCCCTTCAGGCCAAAACCAGAACCCTTAAGATACAACTTCAATAAGGTGGACTGGGAAGAGTTCAAGGTTACGGTAGATCTCTGCCTACCAGAACTCCAAATTAACACGAACGAAGAACAGGACGAAGCGATCCAAAAACTAGAACTGGCCATAAACACAACTATTAATACATGCGTACCCTTAAAAAGACAATTCACGATTAATGCCAGATATCCCCAAGATGTAAAAGAGATGCAAAAAGCTCAAAATAAAGCCAGGCGTAAATGGCAGAGAACTAGAAATCTAATACATCGAACAGAATATCATCATGCGCGCGAACTAGCAATTAACAAGGCCAGGACTTACATTAGAAATCAATGGAACGACACACTCGAAAATCTCAACCCCCAACAAAACACAGTATGGCGGATTGCGAAATGCTTAACGCGCACACGCACAAATATACCGCCACTACAAATTAATAACACCGTAGCAGAGACCCCCCAGGCTAAGGCCGAAGCGTTTGCGGTCACTTTAGAGGAGGTATTCTCCCCCAATCCCACGAACGGGCAAGACGATTTCATTCAAGAAGTCGAAGATGAAGCCCAAATCTTAGGTCAGAGAAGAACACACAACAAATTGCGAAAAACAAATGCGGGAGAAATAAGCTGGATTATAAAACACCTGCCAGCAAGAAAAGCACCAGGCCCAGACAAAATACCAAATGTGGTACTAAAGAATTTACCCAAAAGGGCAGTAACATTGCTTGCCAAAATATTCAACTACACGCTCCAACATGGCAGGTTTCCACCTGCATGGAAAGAGGCAAAAATCCTACTTTTCCCAAAAGTAAACAAAAATCTAGCACTACCAATCAACTACAGGCCGATCAGCCTATTAAATACGATGAGCAAGGTATTAGAGAAAGTGATACTGAAGCGAATAAATTCACACCTGCACAAACAAAATATACTTATACCCGAACAGTTCGGATTTCGAGCTCACCATTCTACTACACTACAACTGTTAAGAATGGCGGAGCAAATCACCAAAGGGTTCAACACAAACAAATCGACAGGTGCCCTCTATTTAGATATTGAACGTGCCTTCGATAAAGTATGGCATGCAGGGCTACTCAGAAAACTGAAAGTCTACGAATTTCCTGACACTGCTATAGCCCTAATTAGGGACTACCTCTATGAACGACGATTTCACACCTCAGTAGAGGACGCAGTCTCAAGCTCCAAACAAATCCGAGCAGGAGTTCCACAAGGAAGTATAGTGGGACCAACATTGTTCAATTTATACATAAACGACATGCCAGAATTGGTAAGAACCAACAAGTACATATACGCAGATGACACTGCTATAACCACACAATCCACTCAGCCACGAATAATACACTTACGCCTACAAAATGCTTTATACTCACTTGAACCATGGTTCAAGAAGTGGAGAATTAAAGTAAATGCGAGGAAGACACAGGCTATAGTCTTCACTAAAAGAATACAGCACCGTAAAGGCAGAAACTTGCTACAACCACTTAACTACCAAGGCGAAATTATCGAGTGGAAAGACCAAGTGACCTACTTAGGTCTTGTCATGGACCAAGGCCTAACCTGGAGTAGGCATATAGCTAAGGTCAGAGCCAAGGCTAATGGTCAACTAAACAGACTATATCCCATCATCAATCTCAACAGTCAATTAAAATTAAACATGGGAATTACCCTATATAAAACGCTAATAAGAACGATCATTACGTACGCATCCCCTGTATGGGGCTACGCTGCAAAAACGCACATACATAAATTACAAACACTCCAGAATAGAATAATTAGAATAATTGCCAAACAACCCCCAATAGCGCCGGCTTATCTCCTTCATGAGGAGCTAAAACTGCATTCAATTGAGCAGTTCGTAAAAAGCCAAAGTTACAACCTGTATAAGCGTAAAGCAAGAAACAACAATGAACTAATACAAGAACTAGGCACCTATGAAGCAGAAAATAACAAACACAAGAGACCGCTCTCGCTATTTGACAGAACACTCGGCCTGGGGGAACCCGATTTAAATATACAAGAATATCTAGAATCGCTAGTAAGAATTCCATAATAAAATTACCCATGAATGTGTCTACGACATTAGTTTGGTGGCCCTTGAAGTCCTTACTTTCTGAGTCAAGGCGGATCCGGGGGTTTGAGGGACCCCCACTCTACAGCGACCTGGCAGACCACTAACGGACATTCTCTGGTATTTAGATAAGATAGAATGTAAGTAATAAGAATAAGTGTTTTATTACAGGTAAAGCAGCATTGGGCATGACCAACACTTGGATGGGTGACCACTAAGTCCATGAGAAACCAATGATGTCTCTCCTAAATGACAACGCCCTCTCTAGTTAGAGGGTTAAACACAACTAATAACTAATGACTTCGCCAGACAGGGCAGCAGTAGTTGTAAAAATATAACTAGCTTAGAATTTATACCAAATTGAAATATCTAAATGACTATGTCCTTATGTTACAGGGCTGCAGACATACGAAATGTACCAACGACTTTTCCCGACAGGGCAGAAAATGTTATACTGACTACGTCCTTTTGTTACAGGGCTGCAGATATATACACACACAATATGTACTTATTCCTCACCACAAATCTTCCAAGGGCGCAATCAGGGCTTGGCCATGTTTGCGTCCTGGCCCTCACTCTCTCCTGGCTATAGGCCTTTGGCTAGCCATAAAATCCGCTCCTTGAATCCGCAGGTGCAACAAGCGGTACTGCAGCATTCCTACATACGAATTCTCTCCGGTGGAGTGGTTTTTTAGTGGGTATTGCCAGTTTAGGGCGACCCCCACACTTGGCAGAGCTATCCCCTCTGTCGCCTGTAGATTGGGTTTTTCCACTCAACTCGAAAAAAAAAAAAAAAAAAAAAAAAAAAAAAAAAACAACGTACCAGTAGTCGCTACTGAGAGACCACGGAGATGTACACGCCACTGATGATGCCTGCCGCAGACGCAGGCGAAACGTCTGGGGAACGAAGGGAGAAGCCCAGTGGACCACGGCCTACAAGCCCGGTTTTGTTTTCTATCCGATATAAGTAACAGATTGAAGACAGTTTGGTTCACATTGCAATGCGCAGTTGCTTGATATACTAATGCTCAGTTGTATGTTTGGCTGTTAGGCTCACAATGTTAAGTTCGGCTGTTAGGCGCTCAACGTATTATTTAGTGGCTAGAAAAACTATGTTATATTCAGTTGCTAAGGGAGTAATTTTAGTATGTGAGCTAAAAGTGCTTGTTGTTATAGTTAATGATTCTAGTGAGAAAAAAATGTAAATATTTAAAGTTAAAAATGTGTTGTGACGTTCAGAAATATAATTCCTAACTACCCCTATTGATTTCCAGCCTGAATTAGTCAAATCTCATGTTTACTGGCCAGCGTCATCAGAGATTCGTGCTGAGCTGAGGCAAAAATAGTACTCGTCGCTATAATCAGGTACCAGCAGAGTGACGCTATAAACAGGACGGGGAGTATATACATACACACATTCACATACTCAGTAGACAGGTACGGAATATGGTATTAAGAATCGTATCCTTCAAGGATGCAGACTGCGAAAAATCGCCAAACACCAAACTATCCATTACATGGAAACCATTTTGAAAGTGTTTATTTTCTCACAATTGGCTCTAACGATTTTAATTAAAATACCGTATATGAAAGACATTTACATGGCGAATGAAATGTATATCTTGAAATTTCAGGGATTAGTTTCTAATTACTTCTTTATTCTGGATGCATTTCTTGTAACTGGCAAACCGCAAGAGATAGAAAAACATTAATGCACACAAAAAGAAATGTGAATCTCCTTAAAACGCACACGATATTTCATAAACGTTTAGTTCGTGCAGTTAACCATTTCCAGATATTCCGTGGTTTCAGATTTAAAATACTTTTCTCACATGGAAATGTCTTAACTCCAGGCATATAAACGAATTTCATCATCATGAAAACCAGCTTTCAAAAGAACTGATTATGGATTTATCTTAATGTATTCACTCATTTACCTCCTACTTAAGAGCACAATTAATCATACAATTGTTGTTAAAGTTGTTTAACAGTAATTTGTTACAGCGATGTAGTGAGTGGTTTACAGTGTCACGAGAATGTAACACAGAAACCTTTCCATTATGAAGTTTGTTTATATACAAGAGGTGCAACTAATATCTATAGTAACTAACTGCACGCAGATTCTGAATTATGAATTCACCTATATCTTATCTTAATACTTACGTAGAGGATGGTGCACTGCACTAACCTCTGTTCTTGAAAACTTGTAAAGAACGGTAGCTCCGAAGGATAATTGCGCAATCATATTCAAAGCATAGACTATATAAAGTCGTAGAGTTTAAGTAATCATTGTTGTTTTATGTGTGGAGTAATTTGTTTATAAATAGCCATCATTTTAAATTTTTTATAAGTACATTAAAGTGAAAATAAAGGTTAACACTTATTTACGTAACAAGTCTAGGATATTTTATCACCTGATTAATTTTTGAAGAAAAAAAATTATTGTACTGACAATTACATTGCTGGCGCTATCTCTGAAGAGTGCGTTGAACCATTAACAGTTGGCAACCGACAAACAGAAGGATGCGGAGTGTTTGCTGGTTGTTTTTAATTAGATTTCTCGCCCTCTAGGCCCAAGGGGTCCGGCTCGACGGTGTAATCAATTGATAAGATACTGAACAAAACTCTACATTTAAATGATGCATATTATGTTATCCTAATCTTAAGATAACTTAAAAAGTTCTCTGACAACTGCAAATAACAAATTTGCTCTTTGAAATGCCCATGAGAGGTTCCTCATTTAAATAGTAATGTGGGTATTTAATAGCAAACCGATAATATTAATAGTAATCGGATGTGTTGCTCTCACATGACTTTCACCTTCTACTCTTCTATAACCTATACTTACAACACTTTATTTGATATAAATCTTCTTATTGTAGGATAAGTTTTTTCATGGCCGGTCGCTATCTGACGATTATAAAATTCTCTACATATTCACGAAATAAAACGTAACGATTCGGGTATGAAAAATCTGATGTGTTACATGTGCGTGGCTTTGTCTATTCATTGTTCAATAAACTATTATTTAAAAAGGTTTGTTACTCTATCTACCTCATGTTAATCGAGACAAACATCATAGAAATGCTCTAATTTTTTTTTAATTGTATATATACCGGGAAGAAGAGAGTACAGAGGTCATAGTGATATAGTAAGTTTAAGAGCTGGCAGCTATGTGATGCCTGGAAATTGTATTTGTTGTTTGATTGACCACAAGAAAGAATAACCATTTTCAATAGAAAAAGGTACACATAATTTGAAATTGAAACAATAATATGGAACATTTCGAAAACATTAAGACCATAAAAATGTTTTTGGCATAAATAATTTGTTTTAACGAAATCTACATTTTTTCCGGTAAGATTCCGTCTGTCTCGTAGAGTTTACGAGTTATACAACAGGCATTAAATCTGAAGAGGACTTTAAGAGTTTCATGTGAAAAATGCAAGTATCTGTATAATATTCTTATTAAAATATCCTAAGCATTAGGTGTTGTAATCAAAATGCTAACGCCATTTGTGAAGAAATAAAAAGTATTGTCCATGTAAGTGGAAGTTTGGGTGGAGGAGCTTATCTTCTATATAGCTGACTTGCCGTTGTTACTCTCTCTCTCTACACGTTCTATGTACAGACAGAGGGCTTTGTATTACACCTAAAAATTCAATTCCGAGAATTCATCGGAAATACACGTTTTGGTTCCCATTATTCTGAGACCGTTAATTGACTTTATCATCATTATTATTATTATTATTATTATTATTATTATTATTATTATTATTATTATTATTATTACTTTACCTATTATTATTTCTCTGTTATGATTTAATGTACAAATGAAATAATTATTTATATGTGCAGAAAGATAGCTTGAGGCAGAGTAGGGTGTTTACGAAACTAGGTCACTGAATAAGGTAGAGATTCTTTAATAAGGCAGATGTTGGTAAAGACGCATGTGCGTGCAATTGAGTAACAAGTGACAGTGAATTGGGGGAAGTCTTAAAAGTTAAAAAATGGGTTCTTCATCTATAGAGGTAGTCACGTGTTATTAAGGTACATTATGAGTAGTGAGAATTGCATTGTGGGACGCATAGACGACAAGTTAGTGGTCTTTTCGACCAATAGAAATAAAATAACCATGACACCAAATTATCCGATATAAGTAACAGATTGAAGACAGTTTGGTTCACATTGCAATGCGCAGTTGTTTGATATACTAATGCTCAGTTGTATGTTTGGCTGTTAGGCTCACAATGTTAAGTTCGGCTGTTAGGCGCTCAACGTATTATTTAGTGGCTAGAAAAACTATGTTATATTCAGTTGCTAAGGGAGTAATTTTAGTATGTGAGCCAAAAGTGCTTGTTGTTATAGTTAATGATTCTAGTGAGAAAAAAATGTAAATATTTAAAGTTAAAAATGTGTTGTGATGTTCAGAAATATAATTCCTAACTACCCCTATTGATTTCCAGCCTGAATTAGTCAAATCTCATGTTTACTGGCCAGCGTCATCAGAGATTCGTGCTGAGCTGAGGCAAAAATAGTACTCGTCGCTATAATCAGGTACCAGCAGAGTGACGCCATAAACAGGACGGGGAGTACATATATACACACATTCACATACTCAGTAGACAGGTACGGAATATGGTATTAAGAATCGTATCCTTCAAGGATGCAGACTGCGAAAAATCGCCAAACACCAAACTATCCATTACATGGAAACCATTTTGAAAGTGTTTATTTTCTCACAATTGGCTCTAACGATTTTAATTAAAATACCGTATATGAAAGACATTTACATGGCGAATGAAATGTATATCTTGAAATTTCAGGGATTAGTTTCTAATTACTTCTTTATTCTGGATGCATTTCTTGTAACTGGCAAACCGCAAGAGATAGAAAAACATTAATGCACACAAAAAGAAATGTGAATCTCCTTAAAACGCACACGATATTTCATAAACGTTTAGTTCGTGCAGTTAACCATTTCCAGATATTCCGTGGTTTCAGATTTAAAATACTTTTCTCACATGGAAATGTCTTAACTCCAGGCATATAAACGAATTTCATCATCATGAAAACCAGCTTTCAAAAGAACTGATTATGGATTTATCTTAATGTATTCACTCATTTGCCTCCTACTTAAGGGCACAATTAATCATACAATTGTTGTTAAAGTTGTTTAACAGTAATTTGTTACAGCGATGTAGTGAGTGGTTTACAGTGTCACGAGAATGTAACACAGAAACCTTTCCATTATGAAGTTTGTTTATATATAAGAGGTGCAACTAATATCTATAGTAACTAACTGCACGCAGATTCTGATTTATGAGTTCATCTATATATTATCTCAATACTTATGTAGAGGTTGGTGCACTGCACTACCCTCTGTTCTTGAAAAACTTGAAAAGAACGGTAGCTCCGAAGGATAATTGCGCAATCATATTCAAAGCATATACTATATATAGTCGTAGAGTTTAAGTAATCATTGTTGTTTTATGTGTGGAGTACTTTGTTTATAAACAGCCATCTTTATAAATTTTATATAAGTACATTAAAGTGAAAATAAAGGTTAATACTTATTTACGTAACAAGTCTAGGATATTTTATCACCTGATTAATTTTTGAAGAAAAAAAATTATTGTACTGACAATTACATTGCTGGCGCTATCTCTGAAGAGTGCGTTGAACCATTAACAGTTGGCAACCGACAAACAGAAGGATGCGGAGTGTTTGCTGGTTGTTTTTAATTAGATTTCTCGCCCTCTAGGCCCAAGGGGTCCGGCTCGACGGTGTAATCAATTGATAAGATACTGAACAAAACTCTACATTTAAATGATGCATATTATGTTATCCTAATCTTAAGATAACTTAAAAAGTTCTCTGACAACTGCAAATAACAAATTTGCTCTTTGAAATGCCCATGAGAGGTTCCTCATTTAAATAGTAATGTGGGTATTTAATAGCAAACCGATAATATTAATAGTAATCGGATGTGTTGCTCTCACATGACTTTCACCTTCTACTCTTCTATAACCTATACTTACAACACTTTATTTGATATAAATCTTCTTATTGTAGGATAAGTTTTTTCATGGCCGGTCGCTATCTGACGATTATAAAATTCTCTACATATTCACGAAATAAAACGTAACGATTCGGGTATGAAAAATCTGATGTGTTACATGTGCGTGGCTTTGTCTATTCATTGTTCAATAAACTATTATTTAAAAAGGTTTGTTACTCTATCTACCTCATGTTAATCGAGACAAACATCATAGAAATGCTCTAATTTTTTTTTAATTGTATATATACCGGGAAGAAGAGAGTACAGAGGTCATAGTGATATAGTAAGTTTAAGAGCTGGCAGCTATGTGATGCCTGGAAATTGTATTTGTTGTTTGATTGACCACAAGAAAGAATAACCATTTTCAATAGAAAAAGGTACACATAATTTGAAATTGAAACAATAATATGGAACATTTCGAAAACATTAAGACCATAAAAATGTTTTTGGCATAAATAATTTGTTTTAACGAAATCTACATTTTTTCCGGTAAGATTCCGTCTGTCTCGTAGAGTTTACGAGTTATACAACAGGCATTAAATCTGAAGAGGACTTTAAGAGTTTCATGTGAAAAATGCAAGTATCTGTATAATATTCTTATTAAAATATCCTAAGCATTAGGTGTTGTAATCAAAATGCTAACGCCATTTGTGAAGAAATAAAAAGTATTGTCCATGTAAGTGGAAGTTTGGGTGGAGGAGCTTATCTTCTATATAGCTGACTTGCCGTTGTTACTCTCTCTCTCTACACGTTCTATGTACAGACAGAGGGCTTTGTATTACACCTAAAAATTCAATTCCGAGAATTTATCGGAAATACACGTTTTGGGTCCAATTATTCTGAGACCGTTAATTGAATTTATCATTATTATTATTATTATTATTACTTTACCTATTATTATTTCTCTGTTATGATTTAATGTACAAATGAAATAATTATTTATATGTGCAGAAAGCTAGCTTGAGGCAGAGTAGGGTGTTTACGAAACTAGGTCACTGAATAAGGTAGAGATTCTTTAATAAGGCAGATGTTGGTAAAGACGCATATGCGTGCAATTGAGTAACAAGTGGCAGTGAATTGGGGGAAGTCTTAAAAGTTAAAAAATGGGTTCTTCATTTATAGAGGTAGTCACGTGTTATTAAGGTACATTATGAGTAGTGAGAATTACATTGTGGGACGCATAGACGACAAGTTAGTGGTCTTTTCGACCAATAGAAATAAAATAACCATGACACCAAATTATCCGATATAAGTAACAGATTGAAGACAGTTTGGTTCACATTGCAATGCGCAGTTGTTTGATATACTAATGCTCAGTTGTATGTTTGGCTGTTAGGCTCACAATGTTAAGTTCGGCTGTTAGGCGCTCAACGTATTATTTAGTGGCTAGAAAAACTATGTTATATTCAGTTGCTAAGGGAGTAATTTTAGTATGTGAGCCAAAAGTGCTTGTTGTTATAGTTAATGATTCTAGTGAGAAAAAAATGTAAATATTTAAAGTTAAAAATGTGTTGTGACGTTCAGAAATATAATTCCTAACTACCCCTATTGATTTCCAGCCTGAATTAGTCAAATCTCATGTTTACCGGCCAGCGTCATCAGAGATTCGTGCTGAGCTGAGGCAAAAATAGTACTCGTCGCTATAATCAGGTACCAGCAGAGTGACGCTATAAACAGGACGGGGAGTACATACATACACACATTCACATACTCAGTAGACAGGTACGGAATATGGTATTAAGAATCGTATCCTTCAAGGATGCAGACTGCGAAAATTCGCCAAACACCAAACTATCCATTACATGGAAACAATTTTGAAAGTGTTTATTTTCTCACAATTGGCTCTAACGATTTTAATTAAAATACCGTATATGAAAGACATTTACATGGCGAATGAAATGTATATCTTGAAATTTCAGGGATTAGTTTCTAATTACTTCTTTATTCTGGATGCATTTCTTGTAACTGGCAAACCGCAAGAGATAGAAAAACATTAATGCACACAAAAAGAAATGTGAATCTCCTTAAAACGCACACGATATTTCATAAACGTTTAGTTCGTGCAGTTAACCATTTCCAGATATTCCGTGGTTTCAGATTTAAAATACTTTTCTCACATGGAAATGTCTTAACTCCGGGCATATAAACGAATTTCATCATCATGAAAACCAGCTTTCAAAAGAACTGATTATGGATTTATCTTAATGTATTCACTCATTTACCTCCTACTTAAGAGCACAATTAATCATACAACTGTTGTTAAAGTTGTTTAACAGCAATTTGTTACAGCGATGTAGTGAGTGGTTTACAGTGTCACGAGAATGTAACACAGAAACCTTTCCATTATGAAGTTTGTTTATATACAAGAGGTGCAACTAATATCTATAGTAACTAACTGCACGCAGATTCTGATTTATGAATTCATCTATATCTTATCTTAATACTAACGTAGAGGTTGGTGCACTGCACTACCCTCTATTCTTGAAAAACTTGTAAAGAACGGTAGCTCCGAAGGATAATTGCGCAATCATATTCAAAGCATAGACTATATATAGTCGTAGAGTTTAAGTAATCATTGTTGTTTTATGTGTGGAGTAATTTGTATATAAATAGCCATCATTTTAAATTTTATATAAGTACATTAAAGTGATAATAAAGGTTAATACTTATTTACGTAACAAGTCTAGGATATTTTATCACCTGATTAATTTTTGAAGAAAAAAATTATTGTACTGACAATTACATTGCTGGCGCCATCTCTGAAGAGTGCGTTGAACCATTAACAGTTGGCAACCGACAAACAGAAGGATGCGGAGTGTTTGCTGGTTGTTTTTAATTAGATTTCTCGCCCTCTAGGCCCAAGGGGTCCGGCTCGACGGTGTAATCAATTGATAAGATACTGAACAAAACTCTACATTTAAATGATGCATATTATGTTATCCTAATCTTAAGATAACTTAAAAAGTTCTCTGACAACTGCAAATAACAAATTTGCTCTTTGAAATGCCCATGAGAGGTTCCTCATTTATATAGTAATGTGGGTATTTAATAGCAAACCGATAATATTAATAGTAATCGGATGTGTTGCTCTCACATGACTTTCACCTTCCACTCTTCTATAACCTATACTTACAACACTTTATTTGATATAAATCTTCTTATTGTAGGATAAGTCTTTTCATGGCCGGTCGCTATCTGACGACTTTAAAATTCTCTACATATTCACGAAATAAAACGTAACGATTCGGGTATGAAAAATCTGATGTGTTACATGTGCGTGGCTTTGTCTATTCATTGTTCAATAAACTATTATTTAAAAAGGTTTGTTACTTTATCTACCTCATGTTAATCGAGACAAACATCATAGAAATGCTCTAATTTTTTTTATTTGTATATATACTGGGAAGAAGAGAGTACAGAGGTCATAGTGATATAGTAAGTTTAAGAGCTGGCAGCTATGTGATGCCTGGAAATTGTATTTGTTGTTTGATTGACCACGAGAAAGAATAATCATTTTCAATAGAAAAAGGTACACATAATTTGAAATTGAAACAATAATATGGAACATTTCGAAAACATTAAGACCATAAAAATGTTTTTGGCATAAATAATTTGTTTTAACGAAATCTACATTTTTTCCGGTAAGATTCCGTCTGTCTCGTAGAGTTTACGAGTTATACAACAGGCATTAAATCTGAAGAGGACTTTAAGAGTTTCATGTGAAAAATGCAAGTATCTGTATAATATTCTTATTAAAATATCCTAAGCATTAGGTGTTGTAATCAAAATGCTAACGCCATTTGTGAAGAAATAAAAAGTATTGTCCATGTAAGTGGAAGTTTGGGTGGAGGAGCTTATCTTCTATATAGCTGACTTGCCGTTGTTACTCTCTCTCTCTACACGTTCTATGTACAGACAGAGGGCTTTGTATTACACCTAAAAATTCAATTCCGAGAATTCATCGGAAATACACGTTTTGGGTCCCATTATTCTGAGACCGTTAATTGACTTTATCATTATTATTATTATTATTATTATTATTATTACTTTACCTATTATTATTTCTCTGTTATGATTTAATGTACAAATGAAATAATTATTTATATGTACAGAAAGCTAGCTTGAGGCAGAGTAGGGTGTTTATGAAACTAGGTCACTGAATAAGGTAGAGATTCTTTAATATGGCAGATGTTGGTAAAGACGCATGTGCGTGCAATTGAGTAACAAGTGGCAGTGAATTGGGGGAAGTCTTAAAAGTTAAAAAATGGGTTCTTCATTTATAGAGGTAGTCACGTGTTATTAAGGTGCATTATGAGTAGTGAGAATTGCATTGTGGGACGCATAGACGACAAGTTAGTGGTCTTTTCGACCAATAGAAATAAAATAACCATGACACCAAATTATCCGATATAACTAACAGATTGAAGACAGTTTAGTTCACATTGCAATGCGCAGTTGTTTGATATACTAATGCTCAGTTGTATGTTTGGCTGTTAGGCTCAGAATGTTAAGTTCGGCTGTTAGGCGCTCAACGTATTATTTAGTGGCTAGAAAAACTATGTTATATTCAGTTGCTAAGGGAGTAATTTTAGTATGTGAGCCAAAAGTGCTGGTTGTTATAGTTAATGATTCTAGTGAAAAAAAAATGTAAATATTTAAAGTTAAAAATGTGTTGTGACATTCAGAAATATAATTCCTAACTACCCCTATTGATTTCCAGCCTGAATTAGTCAAATCTCATGTTTACTGGCCAGCGTCATCAGAGATTCGTGCTGAGCTGAGGCAAAAATAGTACTCGTCGCTATAATCAGGTACCAGCAGAGTGACGCTATAAACAGGACGGGGAGTACATACATACACACATTCACATACTCAGTAGACAGGTACGGAATATGGTATTAAGAATCGTATCCTTCAAGGATGCAGACTGCGAAAAATCGCCAAACACCAAACTATCCATCACATGGAAACAATTTTGAAAGTGTTTATTTTCTCACAATTGGCTCTAACGATTTTAATTAAAATACCGTATATGAAAGACATTTACATGGCGAATGAAATGTATATCTTGAAATTTCAGGGATTAGTTTCTAATTACTTCTTTATTCTGGATGCATTTCTTGTAACTGGCAAACCGCAAGAGATAGAAAAACATTGATGCACACAAAAAGAAATGTGAATCTCCTTAAAACGCACACGATATTTCATAAACGTTTAGTTCGTGCAGTTAACCATTTCCAGATATTCCGTGGTTTCAGATTTAAAATACTTTTCTCACATGGAAATGTCTTAACTCCAGGCATATAAACGAATTTCATCATCATGAAAACCAGCTTTCAAAAGAACTGATTATGGATTTATCTTAATGTGTTCACTCATTTGCCTCCTACTTAAGGGCACAATTAATCATACAATTGTTGTTAAAGTTGTTTAACAGTAGTTTGTTACAGCGATGTAGTGAGTGGTTTACAGTGTCACGAGAATGTAACACAGAAACCTTTCCATTATGAAGTTTGTTTATATATAAGAGGTGCAACTAATATCTATAGTAACTAACTGCACGCAGATTCTGATTTATGAGTTCATCTATATCTTATCTCAATACTTATGTAGAGGTTGGTGCACTGCACTACCCTCTGTTCTTGAAAAACCTGAAAAGAACGCTAGCTCCGAAGGATAATTGCGCAATCATATTCAAAGCATAGACTATATATAGTCGTAGAGTTTAAGTAATCATTGTTGTTTTATGTGTGGAGTAATTTGTATATAAATAGCCACCATTTTAAATGTTATATAAGTACATTAAAGTGAAAATAAAGGTTAATACTTATTTATGTAACAAGTCTAGGATATTTTATCACCTGATTAATTTTTGAAGAAAAAAAATTATTATACTGACAATTACATTGCTGGCGCTATCTCTGAAGAGTGCGTTGAACCATTAACAGTTGGCAACCGACAAACAGAAGGATGCGGAGTGTTTGCTGGTTGTTTTTAATTAGATTTCTCGCCCTCTAGGCCCAAGGGGTCCGGCTCGACGGTGTAATCAATTGATAAGATACTGAACAAAACTCTACATTTAAATGATGCATATTATGTTATCCTAATCTTAAGATAACTTAAAAAGTTCTCTGACAACTGCAAATAACAAATTTGCTCTTTGAAATGCCCATGAGAGGTTCCTCATTTAAATAGTAATGTGGGTATTTAATAGCAAACCGATAATATTAATAGTAATCGGATGTGTTGCTCTCACATGACTTTCACCTTCCACTCTTCTATAACCTATACTTACAACACTTTATTTGATATAAATCTTCTTATTGTAGGATAAGTTTTTTCATGGCCGGTCGCTATCTGACGACTTTAAAATTCTCTACATATTCACGAAATAAAACGTAACGATTCGGGTATGAAAAATCTGATGTGTTACATGTGCGTGGCTTTGTCTATTCATTGTTCAATAAACTATTATTTAAAAAGGTTTGTTACTCTATCTACCTCATGTTAATCGAGACAAACATCATAGAAATGCTCTAATTTTTTTTTTATTTGTATATATACCGGGAAGAAGAGAGTACAGAGGTCATAGTGATATAGCAAGTTTAAGAGCTGGCAGCTATGTGATGCCTGGAAATTTTATTTGTTGTTTGATTGACCACAAGAAAGAATAACCATTTTCAATAGAAAAAGGTACACATAATTTGAAATTGAAACAATAATATGGAACATTTCGAAAACATTAAGACCATAAAAATGTTTTTGGCATAAATAATTTGTTTTAACGAAATCTACATTTTTTCCGGTAAGATTCCGTCTGTCTCGTAGAGTTTACGAGTTATACAACAGGCATTAAATCTGAAGAGGACTTTAAGAGTTTCATGTGAAAAATGCAAGTATCTGTATAATATTCTTATTAAAATATCCTAAGCATTAGGTGTTGTAATCAAAATGCTAACGCCATTTGTGAAGAAATAAAAAGTATTGTCCATGTAAGTGGAAGTTTGGGTGGAGGAGCTTTTCTGCTATATAGCTGACTTGCCGTTGTTACTCTCTCTCTCTCTACACGTTCTATGTACAGACAGAGGGCTTTGTATTACACCTAAAAATTCAATTCCGAGAATTCATCGGAAATACACGTTTTGGGTCCCATTATTCTGAGACCGTTAATTGACTTTATCATTATTATTATTATTATTATTATTATTATTATTATTATTATTATTATTATTACTTTACCTATTATTATTTCTCTGTTATGATTTAATGTACAAATGAAATAATTATTTATATGTACAGAAAGCTAGCTTGAGGCAGAGTAGGGTGTTTACGAAACTAGGTCACTGAATAAGGTAGAGATTCTTTAATATGGCAGATGTTGGTAAAGACGCATGTGCATGCAATTGTGTAACAAGTGGCAGTGAATTGGGGGAAGTCTTAAAAGTTAAAAAATGGGTTCTTCATTTATAGAGGTAGTCACGTGTTATTAAGGTGCATTATGAGTAGTGAGAATTGCATTGTGGGACGCATAGACGACAAGTTAGTGGTCTTTTCGACCAATAGAAATAAAATAACCATGACACCAAATTATCCGATATAACTAACAGATTGAAGACAGTTTGGTTCACATTGCAATGCGCAGTTGTTTGATATACTAATGCTCAGTTGTATGTTTGGCTGTTAGGCTCAGAATGTTAAGTTCGGCTGTTAGGCGCTCAACGTATTATTTAGTGGCTAGAAAAACTATGTTATATTCAGTTGCTAAGGGAGTAATTTTAGTATGTGAGCCAAAAGTGCTTGTTGTTATAGTTAATGATTCTAGTGAAAAAAAAATGTAAATATTTAAAGTTAAAAATGTGTTGTGACATTCAGAAATATAATTCCTAACTACCCCTATTGATTTCCAGCCTGAATTAGTCAAATCTCATGTTTACTGGCCAGCGTCATCAGAGATTCGTGCTGAGCTGAGGCAAAAATAGTACTCGTCGCTATAATCAGGTACCAGCAGAGTGACGCTATAAACAGGACGGGGAGTACATACATACACACATTCACATACTCAGTAGACAGGTACGGAATATGGTATTAAGAATCGTATCCTTCAAGGATGCAGACTGCGAAAAATCGCCAAACACCAAACTATCCATTACATGGAAACAATTTTGAAAGTGTTTATTTTCTCACAATTGGCTCTAACGATTTTAATTAAAATACCGTATATGAAAGACATTTACATGGCGAATGAAATGTATATCTTGAAATTTCAGGGATTAGTTTCTAATTACTTCTTTATTCTGGATGCATTTCTTGTAACTGGCAAACCGCAAGAGATAGAAAAACATTGATGCACACAAAAAGAAATGTGAATCTCCTTAAAACGCACACGATATTTCATAAACGTTTAGTTCGTGCAGTTAACCATTTCCAGATATTCCGTGGTTTCAGATTTAAAATACTTTTCTCACATGGAAATGTCTTAACTCCGGGCATATAAACGAATTTCATCATCATGAAAACCAGCTTTCAAAAGAACTGATTATGGATTTATCTTAATGTATTCACTCATTTGCCTCCTACTTAAGGGCACAATTAATCATACAATTGTTGTTAAAGTTGTTTAACAGTAATTTGTTACAGCGATGTAGTGAGTGGTTTACAGTGTCACGAGAATGTAATAAGAAACCTTTCCATTATGAAGTTTGTTTATATACAAGAGGTGCAACTAATATCTATAGTAGCTAACTGCACGCAGATTCTGATTTATGAATTCATCTATATCTTATCTTAATACTTATGTAGAGGTTTGTGCACTGCACTACCCTCTGTTCTTGAAAAACTTGTAAAGAACGGTAGCTCCGAAGGACAATTGCGCAATCATATTCAAAGCATAGACTATATATTGTCGTAGAGTTTAAGTAATCATTGATGTTTTATGTGTGGAGTAATTTGTATATAAATAGCCATCATTTTAAATTTTATATAAGTACATTAAAGTGAAAATAAAGGTTAATACTTATTTTCGTAACAAGTCTATGACATTTTATCACCTGATTAATTTTTGAAGAAAAAAAATTATTGTACTGACGATTACATTGCTGGCGCTATCTCTGAAGAGTGCGTTGAACCATTAACAGTTGGCAACCGACAAACAGAAGGATGCGGAGTGTTTGCTGGTTGTTTTTAATTAGATTTCTCGCCCTCTAGGCCCAAGGGGTCCGGCTCGACGGTGTAATCAATTGATAAGATACTGAACAAAACTCTACATTTAAATGATGCATATTATGTTATCCTAATCTTAAGATAACTTAAAAAGTTCTCTGACAACTGCAAATAACAAATTTGCTCTTTGAAATGCCCATGAGAGGTTCCTCATTTAAATAGTAATGTGGGTATTTAATAGCAAACCGATAATATTAATAGTAATCGGATGTGTTGCTCTCACATGACTTTCACCTTCTACTCTTCTATAACCTATACTTACAACACTTTATTTGATATAAATCTTCTTATTGTAGGATAAGTTTTTTCATGGCCGGTCGCTATCTGACGACTTTAAAATTCTCTACATATTCACGAAATAAAACGTAACGATTCGGGTATGAAAAATCTGATGTGTTACATGTGCGTGGCTTTGTCTATTCATTGTTCAATAAACTATTATTTAAAAAGGTTTGTTACTCTATCTACCTCATGTTAATCGAGACAAACATCATAGAAATGCTCTAAATTTTTTTTATTTGTATATATACCGGGAAGAAGAGAGTACAGAGGTCATAGTGATATAGTAAGTTTAAGAGCTGGCAGCTATGTGATGCCTGGAAATTGTATTTGTTGTTTGATTGACCACAAGAAAGAATAACCATTTTCAATAGAAAAAGGTACACATAATTTGAAATTGAAACAATAATATGGAACATTTCGAAAACATTAAGACCATAAAAATGTTTTTGGCATAAATAATTTGTTTTAACGAAATCTACATTTTTTCCGGTAAGATTCCGTCTGTCTCGTAGAGTTTACGAGTTATACAACAGGCATTAAATCTGAAGAGGACTTTAAGAGTTTCATGTGAAAAATGCAAGTATCTGTATAATATTCTTATTAAAATATCCTAAGCATTAGGTGTTGTAATCAAAATGCTAATGCCATTTGTGAAGAAATAAAAAGTATTGTCCATGTAAGTGGAAGTTTGGGTGGAGGAGCTTATCTTCTATATAGCTGACTTGCCGTTGTTACTCTCTCTCTCTCTCTACACGTTCTATGTACAGACAGAGGGCTTTGTATTACACCTAAAAATTCAATTCCGAGAATTCATCGGAAATACACGTTTTGGGTCCCATTATTCTGAGACCGTTAATTGACTTTATCATTATTATTATTATTATTATTATTATTATTATTATTATTATTATTATTATTACTTTACCTATTATTATTTCTCTGTTATGATTTAATGTACAAATGAAATAATTATTTATATGTGCAGAAAGCTAGCTTGAGGCAGAGTAGGGTGTTTACGAAACTAGGTCACTGAATAAGGTAGAGATTCTTTAATATGGCAGATGTTGGTAAAGACGCATGTGCGTGCAATTGAGTAACAAGTGACAGTGAATTGGGGGAAGTCTTAAAAGTTAAAAAATGGGTTCTTCATTTATAGAGGTAGTCACGTGTTATTAAGGTGCATTATGAGTAGTGAGAATTACATTGTGGGACGCATAGACGACAAGTTAGTGGTCTTTTCGACCAATAGAAATAAAATAACCATGACACCAAATTATCCGATATAAGTAACAGATTGAAGACAGTTTGGTTCACATTGCAATGCGCAGTTGTTTGATATACTAATGCTCAGTTGTATGTTTGGCTGTTAGGCTCACAATGTTAAGTTCGGCTGTTAGGCGCTCAACGTATTATTTAGTGGCTAGAAAAACTATGTTATATTCAGTTGCTAAGGGAGTAATTTTAGTATGTGAGCCAAAAGTGCTTGTTGTTATAGTTAATGATTCTAGTGAAAAAAAAATGTAAATATTTAAAGTTAAAAATGTGTTGTGACATTCAGAAATATAATTCCTAACTACCCCTATTGATTTCCAGCCTGAATTAGTCAAATCTCATGTTTACTGGCCAGCGTCATCAGAGATTCGTGCTGAGCTGAGGCAAAAATAGTACTCGTCGCTATAATCAGGTACCAGCAGAGTGACGCTATAAACAGGACGGGGAGTACATACATACACACATTCACATACTCAGTAGACAGGTACGGAATATGGTATTAAGAATCGTATCCTTCAAGAATGCAGACTGCGAAAAATCGCCAAACACCAAACTATCCATTACATGGAAACAATTTTGAAAGTGTTTATTTTCTCACAATTGGCTCTAACGATTTTAATTAAAATACCGTATATGAAAGACATTTACATGGCGAATGAAATGTATATCTTGAAATTTCAGGGATTAGTTTCTAATTACTTCTTTATTCTGGATGCATTTCTTGTAACTGGCAAACCGCAAGAGATAGAAAAACATTAATGCACACAAAAAGAAATGTGAATCTCCTTAAAACGCACACGATATTTCATAAACGTTTAGTTCGTGCAGTTAACCATTTCCAGATATTCCGTGGTTTCAGATTTAAAATACTTTTCTCACATGGAAATGTCTTAACTCCGGGCATATAAACGAATTTCATCATCATGAAAACCAGCTTTCAAAAGAACTGATTATGGATTTATCTTAATGTATTCACTCATTTACCTCCTACTTAAGAGCACAATTAATCATACAATTGTTGTTAAAGTTGTTTAACAGTAATTTGTTACAGCGATGTAGTGAGTGGTTTACAGTGTCACGAGAATGTAACACAGAAACCTTTCCATTATGAAGTTTGTTTATATACATGAGGTGCAACTAATATCTATAGTAACTAACTGCACGCAGATTCTGATTTATGAATTCATCTATATCTTATCTTAATACTTATGTAGAGGTTGGTGTACTGCACTACCCTCTGTTCTTGAAAAACTTGTAAAGAACGGTAGCTCCGAAGGATAATTGCGCAATTATATTCAAAGCATAGACTATATATAGTCGTAGAGTTTAAGTAATCATTGTTGTTTTATGTGTGGAGTAATTTGTATATAAATAGCCATCATTTTAAATTTTATATAAGTACATTAAAGTGAAAATAAAGGTTAATACTTATTTACGTAACAAGTCTAGGATATTTTATCACCTGATTAATTTTTGAAAAAAAAAAATTATTGTACTGACAATTACATTGCTGGCGCTATCTCTGAAGAGTGCGTTGAACCATTAACAGTTGGCAACCGACAAACAGAAGGATGCGGAGTGTTTGCTGGTTGTTTTTAATTAGATTTCTCGCCCTCTAGGCCCAAGGGGTCCGGCTCGACGGTGTAATCAATTGATAAGATACTGAACAAAACTCTACATTTAAATGATGCATATTATGTTATCCTAATCTTAAGATAACTTAAAAAGTTCTCTGACAACTGCAAATAACAAATTTGCTCTTTGAAATGCCCATGAGAGGTTCCTCATTTAAATAGTAATGTGGGTATTTAATAGCAAACCGATAATATTAATAGTAATCGGATGTGTTGCTCTCACATGACTTTCACCTTCTACTCTTCTATAACCTATACTTACAACACTTTATTTGATATAAATCTTCTTATTGTAGGATAAGTTTTTTCATGGCCGGTCGCTATCTGACGATTATAAAATTCTCTACATATTCACGAAATAAAACGTAACGATTCGGGTATGAAAAATCTGATGTGTTACATGTGCGTGGCTTTGTCTATTCATTGTTCAATAAACTATTATTTAAAAAGGTTTGTTACTCTATCTACCTCATGTTAATCGAGACAAACATCATAGAAATGCTCTAATTTTTTTTTAATTGTATATATACCGGGAAGAAGAGAGTACAGAGGTCATAGTGATATAGTAAGTTTAAGAGCTGGCAGCTATGTGATGCCTGGAAATTGTATTTGTTGTTTGATTGACCACAAGAAAGAATAACCATTTTCAATAGAAAAAGGTACACATAATTTGAAATTGAAACAATAATATGGAACATTTCGAAAACATTAAGACCATAAAAATGTTTTTGGCATAAATAATTTGTTTTAACGAAATCTACATTTTTTCCGGTAAGATTCCGTCTGTCTCGTAGAGTTTACGAGTTATACAACAGGCATTAAATCTGAAGAGGACTTTAAGAGTTTCATGTGAAAAATGCAAGTATCTGTATAATATTCTTATTAAAATATCCTAAGCATTAGGTGTTGTAATCAAAATGCTAACGCCATTTGTGAAGAAATAAAAAGTATTGTCCATGTAAGTGGAAGTTTGGGTGGAGGAGCTTATCTTCTATATAGCTGACTTGCCGTTGTTACTCTCTCTCTCTACACGTTCTATGTACAGACAGAGGGCTTTGTATTACACCTAAAAATTCAATTCCGAGAATTCATCGGAAATACACGTTTTGGGTCCCATTATTCTGAGACCGTTAATTGACTTTATCATCATTATTATTATTATTATTATTATTATTATTATTATTATTATTATTATTACTTTACCTATTATTATTTCTCTGTTATGATTTAATGTACAAATGAAATAATTATTTATATGTGCAGAAAGATAGCTTGAGGCAGAGTAGGGTGTTTACGAAACTAGGTCACTGAATAAGGTAGAGATTCTTTAATAAGGCAGATGTTGGTAAAGACGCATGTGCGTGCAATTGAGTAACAAGTGACAGTGAATTGGGGGAAGTCTTAAAAGTTAAAAAATGGGTTCTTCATCTATAGAGGTAGTCACGTGTTATTAAGGTACATTATGAGTAGTGAGAATTGCATTGTGGGACGCATAGACGACAAGTTAGTGGTCTTTTCGACCAATAGAAATAAAATAACCATGACACCAAATTATCCGATATAAGTAACAGATTGAAGACAGTTTGGTTCACATTGCAATGCGCAGTTGTTTGATATACTAATGCTCAGTTGTATGTTTGGCTGTTAGGCTCACAATGTTAAGTTCGGCTGTTAGGCGCTCAACGTATTATTTAGTGGCTAGAAAAACTATGTTATATTCAGTTGCTAAGGGAGTAATTTTAGTATGTGAGCCAAAAGTGCTTGTTGTTATAGTTAATGATTCTAGTGAGAAAAAAATGTAAATATTTAAAGTTAAAAATGTGTTGTGATGTTCAGAAATATAATTCCTAACTACCCCTATTGATTTCCAGCCTGAATTAGTCAAATCTCATGTTTACTGGCCAGCGTCATCAGAGATTCGTGCTGAGCTGAGGCAAAAATAGTACTCGTCGCTATAATCAGGTACCAGCAGAGTGACGCCATAAACAGGACGGGGAGTACATATATACACACATTCACATACTCAGTAGACAGGTACGGAATATGGTATTAAGAATCGTATCCTTCAAGGATGCAGACTGCGAAAAATCGCCAAACACCAAACTATCCATTACATGGAAACCATTTTGAAAGTGTTTATTTTCTCACAATTGGCTCTAACGATTTTAATTAAAATACCGTATATGAAAGACATTTACATGGCGAATGAAATGTATATCTTGAAATTTCAGGGATTAGTTTCTAATTACTTCTTTATTCTGGATGCATTTCTTGTAACTGGCAAACCGCAAGAGATAGAAAAACATTAATGCACACAAAAAGAAATGTGAATCTCCTTAAAACGCACACGATATTTCATAAACGTTTAGTTCGTGCAGTTAACCATTTCCAGATATTCCGTGGTTTCAGATTTAAAATACTTTTCTCACATGGAAATGTCTTAACTCCAGGCATATAAACGAATTTCATCATCATGAAAACCAGCTTTCAAAAGAACTGATTATGGATTTATCTTAATGTATTCACTCATTTGCCTCCTACTTAAGGGCACAATTAATCATACAATTGTTGTTAAAGTTGTTTAACAGTAATTTGTTACAGCGATGTAGTGAGTGGTTTACAGTGTCACGAGAATGTAACACAGAAACCTTTCCATTATGAAGTTTGTTTATATATAAGAGGTGCAACTAATATCTATAGTAACTAACTGCACGCAGATTCTGATTTATGAGTTCATCTATATATTATCTCAATACTTATGTAGAGGTTGGTGCACTGCACTACCCTCTGTTCTTGAAAAACTTGAAAAGAACGGTAGCTCCGAAGGATAATTGCGCAATCATATTCAAAGCATATACTATATATAGTCGTAGAGTTTAAGTAATCATTGTTGTTTTATGTGTGGAGTACTTTGTTTATAAACAGCCATCTTTATAAATTTTATATAAGTACATTAAAGTGAAAATAAAGGTTAATACTTATTTACGTAACAAGTCTAGGATATTTTATCACCTGATTAATTTTTGAAGAAAAAAAATTATTGTACTGACAATTACATTGCTGGCGCTATCTCTGAAGAGTGCGTTGAACCATTAACAGTTGGCAACCGACAAACAGAAGGATGCGGAGTGTTTGCTGGTTGTTTTTAATTAGATTTCTCGCCCTCTAGGCCCAAGGGGTCCGGCTCGACGGTGTAATCAATTGATAAGATACTGAACAAAACTCTACATTTAAATGATGCATATTATGTTATCCTAATCTTAAGATAACTTAAAAAGTTCTCTGACAACTGCAAATAACAAATTTGCTCTTTGAAATGCCCATGAGAGGTTCCTCATTTAAATAGTAATGTGGGTATTTAATAGCAAACCGATAATATTAATAGTAATCGGATGTGTTGCTCTCACATGACTTTCACCTTCTACTCTTCTATAACCTATACTTACAACACTTTATTTGATATAAATCTTCTTATTGTAGGATAAGTTTTTTCATGGCCGGTCGCTATCTGACGATTATAAAATTCTCTACATATTCACGAAATAAAACGTAACAATTCGGGTATGAAAAATCTGATGTGTTACATGTGCGTGGCTTTGTCTATTCATTGTTCAATAAACTATTATTTAAAAAGGTTTGTTACTCTATCTACCTCATGTTAATCGAGACAAACATCATAGAAATGCTCTAATTTTTTTTTAATTGTATATATACCGGGAAGAAGAGAGTACAGAGGTCATAGTGATATAGTAAGTTTAAGAGCTGGCAGCTATGTGATGCCTGGAAATTGTATTTGTTGTTTGATTGACCACAAGAAAGAATAACCATTTTCAATAGAAAAAGGTACACATAATTTGAAATTGAAACAATAATATGGAACATTTCGAAAACATTAAGACCATAAAAATGTTTTTGGCATAAATAATTTGTTTTAACGAAATCTACATTTTTTCCGGTAAGATTCCGTCTGTCTCGTAGAGTTTACGAGTTATACAACAGGCATTAAATCTGAAGAGGACTTTAAGAGTTTCATGTGAAAAATGCAAGTATCTGTATAATATTCTTATTAAAATATCCTAAGCATTAGGTGTTGTAATCAAAATGCTAACGCCATTTGTGAAGAAATAAAAAGTATTGTCCATGTAAGTGGAAGTTTGGGTGGAGGAGCTTATCTTCTATATAGCTGACTTGCCGTTGTTACTCTCTCTCTCTACACGTTCTATGTACAGACAGAGGGCTTTGTATTACACCTAAAAATTCAATTCCGAGAATTTATCGGAAATACACGTTTTGGGTCCAATTATTCTGAGACCGTTAATTGAATTTATCATTATTATTATTATTATTATTATTACTTTACCTATTATTATTTCTCTGTTATGATTTAATGTACAAATGAAATAATTATTTATATGTGCAGAAAGCTAGCTTGAGGCAGAGTAGGGTGTTTACGAAACTAGGTCACTGAATAAGGTAGAGATTCTTTAATAAGGCAGATGTTGGTAAAGACGCATATGCGTGCAATTGAGTAACAAGTGGCAGTGAATTGGGGGAAGTCTTAAAAGTTAAAAAATGGGTTCTTCATTTATAGAGGTAGTCACGTGTTATTAAGGTACATTATGAGTAGTGAGAATTACATTGTGGGACGCATAGACGACAAGTTAGTGGTCTTTTCGACCAATAGAAATAAAATAACCATGACACCAAATTATCCGATATAAGTAACAGATTGAAGACAGTTTGGTTCACATTGCAATGCGCAGTTGTTTGATATACTAATGCTCAGTTGTATGTTTGGCTGTTAGGCTCACAATGTTAAGTTCGGCTGTTAGGCGCTCAACGTATTATTTAGTGGCTAGAAAAACTATGTTATATTCAGTTGCTAAGGGAGTAATTTTAGTATGTGAGCCAAAAGTGCTTGTTGTTATAGTTAATGATTCTAGTGAGAAAAAAATGTAAATATTTAAAGTTAAAAATGTGTTGTGACGTTCAGAAATATAATTCCTAACTACCCCTATTGATTTCCAGCCTGAATTAGTCAAATCTCATGTTTACCGGCCAGCGTCATCAGAGATTCGTGCTGAGCTGAGGCAAAAATAGTACTCGTCGCTATAATCAGGTACCAGCAGAGTGACGCTATAAACAGGACGGGGAGTACATACATACACACATTCACATACTCAGTAGACAGGTACGGAATATGGTATTAAGAATCGTATCCTTCAAGGATGCAGACTGCGAAAATTCGCCAAACACCAAACTATCCATTACATGGAAACAATTTTGAAAGTGTTTATTTTCTCACAATTGGCTCTAACGATTTTAATTAAAATACCGTATATGAAAGACATTTACATGGCGAATGAAATGTATATCTTGAAATTTCAGGGATTAGTTTCTAATTACTTCTTTATTCTGGATGCATTTCTTGTAACTGGCAAACCGCAAGAGATAGAAAAACATTAATGCACACAAAAAGAAATGTGAATCTCCTTAAAACGCACACGATATTTCATAAACGTTTAGTTCGTGCAGTTAACCATTTCCAGATATTCCGTGGTTTCAGATTTAAAATACTTTTCTCACATGGAAATGTCTTAACTCCGGGCATATAAACGAATTTCATCATCATGAAAACCAGCTTTCAAAAGAACTGATTATGGATTTATCTTAATGTATTCACTCATTTACCTCCTACTTAAGAGCACAATTAATCATACAACTGTTGTTAAAGTTGTTTAACAGCAATTTGTTACAGCGATGTAGTGAGTGGTTTACAGTGTCACGAGAATGTAACACAGAAACCTTTCCATTATGAAGTTTGTTTATATACAAGAGGTGCAACTAATATCTATAGTAACTAACTGCACGCAGATTCTGATTTATGAATTCATCTATATCTTATCTTAATACTAACGTAGAGGTTGGTGCACTGCACTACCCTCTATTCTTGAAAAACTTGTAAAGAACGGTAGCTCCGAAGGATAATTGCGCAATCATATTCAAAGCATAGACTATATATAGTCGTAGAGTTTAAGTAATCATTGTTGTTTTATGTGTGGAGTAATTTGTATATAAATAGCCATCATTTTAAATTTTATATAAGTACATTAAAGTGATAATAAAGGTTAATACTTATTTACGTAACAAGTCTAGGATATTTTATCACCTGATTAATTTTTGAAGAAAAAAATTATTGTACTGACAATTACATTGCTGGCGCCATCTCTGAAGAGTGCGTTGAACCATTAACAGTTGGCAACCGACAAACAGAAGGATGCGGAGTGTTTGCTGGTTGTTTTTAATTAGATTTCTCGCCCTCTAGGCCCAAGGGGTCCGGCTCGACGGTGTAATCAATTGATAAGATACTGAACAAAACTCTACATTTAAATGATGCATATTATGTTATCCTAATCTTAAGATAACTTAAAAAGTTCTCTGACAACTGCAAATAACAAATTTGCTCTTTGAAATGCCCATGAGAGGTTCCTCATTTATATAGTAATGTGGGTATTTAATAGCAAACCGATAATATTAATAGTAATCGGATGTGTTGCTCTCACATGACTTTCACCTTCCACTCTTCTATAACCTATACTTACAACACTTTATTTGATATAAATCTTCTTATTGTAGGATAAGTCTTTTCATGGCCGGTCGCTATCTGACGACTTTAAAATTCTCTACATATTCACGAAATAAAACGTAACGATTCGGGTATGAAAAATCTGATGTGTTACATGTGCGTGGCTTTGTCTATTCATTGTTCAATAAACTATTATTTAAAAAGGTTTGTTACTTTATCTACCTCATGTTAATCGAGACAAACATCATAGAAATGCTCTAATTTTTTTTATTTGTATATATACTGGGAAGAAGAGAGTACAGAGGTCATAGTGATATAGTAAGTTTAAGAGCTGGCAGCTATGTGATGCCTGGAAATTGTATTTGTTGTTTGATTGACCACGAGAAAGAATAATCATTTTCAATAGAAAAAGGTACACATAATTTGAAATTGAAACAATAATATGGAACATTTCGAAAACATTAAGACCATAAAAATGTTTTTGGCATAAATAATTTGTTTTAACGAAATCTACATTTTTTCCGGTAAGATTCCGTCTGTCTCGTAGAGTTTACGAGTTATACAACAGGCATTAAATCTGAAGAGGACTTTAAGAGTTTCATGTGAAAAATGCAAGTATCTGTATAATATTCTTATTAAAATATCCTAAGCATTAGGTGTTGTAATCAAAATGCTAACGCCATTTGTGAAGAAATAAAAAGTATTGTCCATGTAAGTGGAAGTTTGGGTGGAGGAGCTTATCTTCTATATAGCTGACTTGCCGTTGTTACTCTCTCTCTCTACACGTTCTATGTACAGACAGAGGGCTTTGTATTACACCTAAAAATTCAATTCCGAGAATTCATCGGAAATACACGTTTTGGGTCCCATTATTCTGAGACCGTTAATTGACTTTATCATTATTATTATTATTATTATTATTATTACTTTACCTATTATTATTTCTCTGTTATGATTTAATGTACAAATGAAATAATTATTTATATGTACAGAAAGCTAGCTTGAGGCAGAGTAGGGTGTTTATGAAACTAGGTCACTGAATAAGGTAGAGATTCTTTAATATGGCAGATGTTGGTAAAGACGCATGTGCGTGCAATTGAGTAACAAGTGGCAGTGAATTGGGGGAAGTCTTAAAAGTTAAAAAATGGGTTCTTCATTTATAGAGGTAGTCACGTGTTATTAAGGTGCATTATGAGTAGTGAGAATTGCATTGTGGGACGCATAGACGACAAGTTAGTGGTCTTTTCGACCAATAGAAATAAAATAACCATGACACCAAATTATCCGATATAACTAACAGATTGAAGACAGTTTAGTTCACATTGCAATGCGCAGTTGTTTGATATACTAATGCTCAGTTGTATGTTTGGCTGTTAGGCTCAGAATGTTAAGTTCGGCTGTTAGGCGCTCAACGTATTATTTAGTGGCTAGAAAAACTATGTTATATTCAGTTGCTAAGGGAGTAATTTTAGTATGTGAGCCAAAAGTGCTGGTTGTTATAGTTAATGATTCTAGTGAAAAAAAAATGTAAATATTTAAAGTTAAAAATGTGTTGTGACATTCAGAAATATAATTCCTAACTACCCCTATTGATTTCCAGCCTGAATTAGTCAAATCTCATGTTTACTGGCCAGCGTCATCAGAGATTCGTGCTGAGCTGAGGCAAAAATAGTACTCGTCGCTATAATCAGGTACCAGCAGAGTGACGCTATAAACAGGACGGGGAGTACATACATACACACATTCACATACTCAGTAGACAGGTACGGAATATGGTATTAAGAATCGTATCCTTCAAGGATGCAGACTGCGAAAAATCGCCAAACACCAAACTATCCATCACATGGAAACAATTTTGAAAGTGTTTATTTTCTCACAATTGGCTCTAACGATTTTAATTAAAATACCGTATATGAAAGACATTTACATGGCGAATGAAATGTATATCTTGAAATTTCAGGGATTAGTTTCTAATTACTTCTTTATTCTGGATGCATTTCTTGTAACTGGCAAACCGCAAGAGATAGAAAAACATTGATGCACACAAAAAGAAATGTGAATCTCCTTAAAACGCACACGATATTTCATAAACGTTTAGTTCGTGCAGTTAACCATTTCCAGATATTCCGTGGTTTCAGATTTAAAATACTTTTCTCACATGGAAATGTCTTAACTCCAGGCATATAAACGAATTTCATCATCATGAAAACCAGCTTTCAAAAGAACTGATTATGGATTTATCTTAATGTGTTCACTCATTTGCCTCCTACTTAAGGGCACAATTAATCATACAATTGTTGTTAAAGTTGTTTAACAGTAGTTTGTTACAGCGATGTAGTGAGTGGTTTACAGTGTCACGAGAATGTAACACAGAAACCTTTCCATTATGAAGTTTGTTTATATATAAGAGGTGCAACTAATATCTATAGTAACTAACTGCACGCAGATTCTGATTTATGAGTTCATCTATATCTAATCTCAATACTTATGTAGAGGTTGGTGCACTGCACTACCCTCTGTTCTTGAAAAACCTGAAAAGAACGCTAGCTCCGAAGGATAATTGCGCAATCATATTCAAAGCATAGACTATATATAGTCGTAGAGTTTAAGTAATCATTGTTGTTTTATGTGTGGAGTAATTTGTATATAAATAGCCACCATTTTAAATGTTATATAAGTACATTAAAGTGAAAATAAAGGTTAATACTTATTTATGTAACAAGTCTAGGATATTTTATCACCTGATTAATTTTTGAAGAAAAAAAATTATTATACTGACAATTACATTGCTGGCGCTATCTCTGAAGAGTGCGTTGAACCATTAACAGTTGGCAACCGACAAACAGAAGGATGCGGAGTGTTTGCTGGTTGTTTTTAATTAGATTTCTCGCCCTCTAGGCCCAAGGGGTCCGGCTCGACGGTGTAATCAATTGATAAGATACTGAACAAAACTCTACATTTAAATGATGCATATTATGTTATCCTAATCTTAAGATAACTTAAAAAGTTCTCTGACAACTGCAAATAACAAATTTGCTCTTTGAAATGCCCATGAGAGGTTCCTCATTTAAATAGTAATGTGGGTATTTAATAGCAAACCGATAATATTAATAGTAATCGGATGTGTTGCTCTCACATGACTTTCACCTTCCACTCTTCTATAACCTATACTTACAACACTTTATTTGATATAAATCTTCTTATTGTAGGATAAGTTTTTTCATGGCCGGTCGCTATCTGACGACTTTAAAATTCTCTACATATTCACGAAATAAAACGTAACGATTCGGGTATGAAAAATCTGATGTGTTACATGTGCGTGGCTTTGTCTATTCATTGTTCAATAAACTATTATTTAAAAAGGTTTGTTACTCTATCTACCTCATGTTAATCGAGACAAACATCATAGAAATGCTCTAATTTTTTTTTTATTTGTATATATACCGGGAAGAAGAGAGTACAGAGGTCATAGTGATATAGCAAGTTTAAGAGCTGGCAGCTATGTGATGCCTGGAAATTTTATTTGTTGTTTGATTGACCACAAGAAAGAATAACCATTTTCAATAGAAAAAGGTACACATAATTTGAAATTGAAACAATAATATGGAACATTTCGAAAACATTAAGACCATAAAAATGTTTTTGGCATAAATAATTTGTTTTAACGAAATCTACATTTTTTCCGGTAAGATTCCGTCTGTCTCGTAGAGTTTACGAGTTATACAACAGGCATTAAATCTGAAGAGGACTTTAAGAGTTTCATGTGAAAAATGCAAGTATCTGTATAATATTCTTATTAAAATATCCTAAGCATTAGGTGTTGTAATCAAAATGCTAACGCCATTTGTGAAGAAATAAAAAGTATTGTCCATGTAAGTGGAAGTTTGGGTGGAGGAGCTTTTCTGCTATATAGCTGACTTGCCGTTGTTACTCTCTCTCTCTCTACACGTTCTATGTACAGACAGAGGGCTTTGTATTACACCTAAAAATTCAATTCCGAGAATTCATCGGAAATACACGTTTTGGGTCCCATTATTCTGAGACCGTTAATTGACTTTATCATTATTATTATTATTATTATTATTATTATTATTATTATTATTATTACTTTACCTATTATTATTTCTCTGTTATGATTTAATGTACAAATGAAATAATTATTTATATGTACAGAAAGCTAGCTTGAGGCAGAGTAGGGTGTTTACGAAACTAGGTCACTGAATAAGGTAGAGATTCTTTAATATGGCAGATGTTGGTAAAGACGCATGTGCATGCAATTGTGTAACAAGTGGCAGTGAATTGGGGGAAGTCTTAAAAGTTAAAAAATGGGTTCTTCATTTATAGAGGTAGTCACGTGTTATTAAGGTGCATTATGAGTAGTGAGAATTGCATTGTGGGACGCATAGACGACAAGTTAGTGGTCTTTTCGACCAATAGAAATAAAATAACCATGACACCAAATTATCCGATATAACTAACAGATTGAAGACAGTTTGGTTCACATTGCAATGCGCAGTTGTTTGATATACTAATGCTCAGTTGTATGTTTGGCTGTTAGGCTCAGAATGTTAAGTTCGGCTGTTAGGCGCTCAACGTATTATTTAGTGGCTAGAAAAACTATGTTATATTCAGTTGCTAAGGGAGTAATTTTAGTATGTGAGCCAAAAGTGCTTGTTGTTATAGTTAATGATTCTAGTGAAAAAAAAATGTAAATATTTAAAGTTAAAAATGTGTTGTGACATTCAGAAATATAATTCCTAACTACCCCTATTGATTTCCAGCCTGAATTAGTCAAATCTCATGTTTACTGGCCAGCGTCATCAGAGATTCGTGCTGAGCTGAGGCAAAAATAGTACTCGTCGCTATAATCAGGTACCAGCAGAGTGACGCTATAAACAGGACGGGGAGTACATACATACACACATTCACATACTCAGTAGACAGGTACGGAATATGGTATTAAGAATCGTATCCTTCAAGGATGCAGACTGCGAAAAATCGCCAAACACCAAACTATCCATTACATGGAAACCATTTTGAAAGTGTTTATTTTCTCACAATTGGCTCTAACGATTTTAATTAAAATACCGTATATGAAAGACATTTACATGGCGAATGAAATGTATATCTTGAAATTTCAGGGATTAGTTTCTAATTACTTCTTTATTCTGGATGCATTTCTTGTAACTGGCAAACCGCAAGAGATAGAAAAACATTGATGCACACAAAAAGAAATGTGAATCTCCTTAAAACGCACACGATATTTCATAAACGTTTAGTTCGTGCAGTTAACCATTTCCAGATATTCCGTGGTTTCAGATTTAAAATACTTTTCTCACATGGAAATGTCTTAACTCCGGGCATATAAACGAATTTCATCATCATGAAAACCAGCTTTCAAAAGAACTGATTATGGATTTATCTTAATGTATTCACTCATTTGCCTCCTACTTAAGGGCACAATTAATCATACAATTGTTGTTAAAGTTGTTTAACAGTAATTTGTTACAGCGATGTAGTGAGTGGTTTACAGTGTCACGAGAATGTAATAAGAAACCTTTCCATTATGAAGTTTGTTTATATACAAGAGGTGCAACTAATATCTATAGTAGCTAACTGCACGCAGATTCTGATTTATGAATTCATCTATATCTTATCTTAATACTTATGTAGAGGTTTGTGCACTGCACTACCCTCTGTTCTTGAAAAACTTGTAAAGAACGGTAGCTCCGAAGGACAATTGCGCAATCATATTCAAAGCATAGACTATATATTGTCGTAGAGTTTAAGTAATCATTGATGTTTTATGTGTGGAGTAATTTGTATATAAATAGCCATCATTTTAAATTTTATATAAGTACATTAAAGTGAAAATAAAGGTTAATACTTATTTTCGTAACAAGTCTATGACATTTTATCACCTGATTAATTTTTGAAGAAAAAAAATTATTGTACTGACGATTACATTGCTGGCGCTATCTCTGAAGAGTGCGTTGAACCATTAACAGTTGGCAACCGACAAACAGAAGGATGCGGAGTGTTTGCTGGTTGTTTTTAATTAGATTTCTCGCCCTCTAGGCCCAAGGGGTCCGGCTCGACGGTGTAATCAATTGATAAGATACTGAACAAAACTCTACATTTAAATGATGCATATTATGTTATCCTAATCTTAAGATAACTTAAAAAGTTCTCTGACAACTGCAAATAACAAATTTGCTCTTTGAAATGCCCATGAGAGGTTCCTCATTTAAATAGTAATGTGGGTATTTAATAGCAAACCGATAATATTAATAGTAATCGGATGTGTTGCTCTCACATGACTTTCACCTTCTACTCTTCTATAACCTATACTTACAACACTTTATTTGATATAAATCTTCTTATTGTAGGATAAGTTTTTTCATGGCCGGTCGCTATCTGACGACTTTAAAATTCTCTACATATTCACGAAATAAAACGTAACGATTCGGGTATGAAAAATCTGATGTGTTACATGTGCGTGGCTTTGTCTATTCATTGTTCAATAAACTATTATTTAAAAAGGTTTGTTACTCTATCTACCTCATGTTAATCGAGACAAACATCATAGAAATGCTCTAAATTTTTTTTATTTGTATATATACCGGGAAGAAGAGAGTACAGAGGTCATAGTGATATAGTAAGTTTAAGAGCTGGCAGCTATGTGATGCCTGGAAATTGTATTTGTTGTTTGATTGACCACAAGAAAGAATAACCATTTTCAATAGAAAAAGGTACACATAATTTGAAATTGAAACAATAATATGGAACATTTCGAAAACATTAAGACCATAAAAATGTTTTTGGCATAAATAATTTGTTTTAACGAAATCTACATTTTTTCCGGTAAGATTCCGTCTGTCTCGTAGAGTTTACGAGTTATACAACAGGCATTAAATCTGAAGAGGACTTTAAGAGTTTCATGTGAAAAATGCAAGTATCTGTATAATATTCTTATTAAAATATCCTAAGCATTAGGTGTTGTAATCAAAATGCTAATGCCATTTGTGAAGAAATAAAAAGTATTGTCCATGTAAGTGGAAGTTTGGGTGGAGGAGCTTATCTTCTATATAGCTGACTTGCCGTTGTTACTCTCTCTCTCTCTCTACACGTTCTATGTACAGACAGAGGGCTTTGTATTACACCTAAAAATTCAATTCCGAGAATTCATCGGAAATACACGTTTTGGGTCCCATTATTCTGAGACCGTTAATTGACTTTATCATTATTATTATTATTATTATTATTATTATTATTATTACTTTACCTATTATTATTTCTCTGTTATGATTTAATGTACAAATGAAATAATTATTTATATGTGCAGAAAGCTAGCTTGAGGCAGAGTAGGGTGTTTACGAAACTAGGTCACTGAATAAGGTAGAGATTCTTTAATATGGCAGATGTTGGTAAAGACGCATGTGCGTGCAATTGAGTAACAAGTGACAGTGAATTGGGGGAAGTCTTAAAAGTTAAAAAATGGGTTCTTCATTTATAGAGGTAGTCACGTGTTATTAAGGTGCATTATGAGTAGTGAGAATTACATTGTGGGACGCATAGACGACAAGTTAGTGGTCTTTTCGACCAATAGAAATAAAATAACCATGACACCAAATTATCCGATATAAGTAACAGATTGAAGACAGTTTGGTTCACATTGCAATGCGCAGTTGTTTGATATACTAATGCTCAGTTGTATGTTTGGCTGTTAGGCTCACAATGTTAAGTTCGGCTGTTAGGCGCTCAACGTATTATTTAGTGGCTAGAAAAACTATGTTATATTCAGTTGCTAAGGGAGTAATTTTAGTATGTGAGCCAAAAGTGCTTGTTGTTATAGTTAATGATTCTAGTGAAAAAAAAATGTAAATATTTAAAGTTAAAAATGTGTTGTGACATTCAGAAATATAATTCCTAACTACCCCTATTGATTTCCAGCCTGAATTAGTCAAATCTCATGTTTACTGGCCAGCGTCATCAGAGATTCGTGCTGAGCTGAGGCAAAAATAGTACTCGTCGCTATAATCAGGTACCAGCAGAGTGACGCTATAAACAGGACGGGGAGTACATACATACACACATTCACATACTCAGTAGACAGGTACGGAATATGGTATTAAGAATCGTATCCTTCAAGAATGCAGACTGCGAAAAATCGCCAAACACCAAACTATCCATTACATGGAAACAATTTTGAAAGTGTTTATTTTCTCACAATTGGCTCTAACGATTTTAATTAAAATACCGTATATGAAAGACATTTACATGGCGAATGAAATGTATATCTTGAAATTTCAGGGATTAGTTTCTAATTACTTCTTTATTCTGGATGCATTTCTTGTAACTGGCAAACCGCAAGAGATAGAAAAACATTAATGCACACAAAAAGAAATGTGAATCTCCTTAAAACGCACACGATATTTCATAAACGTTTAGTTCGTGCAGTTAACCATTTCCAGATATTCCGTGGTTTCAGATTTAAAATACTTTTCTCACATGGAAATGTCTTAACTCCGGGCATATAAACGAATTTCATCATCATGAAAACCAGCTTTCAAAAGAACTGATTATGGATTTATCTTAATGTATTCACTCATTTACCTCCTACTTAAGAGCACAATTAATCATACAATTGTTCTTAAAGTTGTTTAACAGTAATTTGTTACAGCGATGTAGTGAGTGGTTTACAGTGTCACGAGAATGTAACACAGAAACCTTTCCATTATGAAGTTTGTTTATATACATGAGGTGCAACTAATATCTATAGTAACTAACTGCACGCAGATTCTGATTTATGAATTCATCTATATCTTATCTTAATACTTATGTAGAGGTTGGTGTACTGCACTACCCTCTGTTCTTGAAAAACTTGTAAAGAACGGTAGCTCCGAAGGATAATTGCGCAATTATATTCAAAGCATAGACTATATATAGTCGTAGAGTTTAAGTAATCATTGTTGTTTTATGTGTGGAGTAATTTGTATATAAATAGCCATCATTTTAAATTTTATATAAGTACATTAAAGTGAAAATAAAGGTTAATACTTATTTACGTAACAAGTCTAGGATATTTTATCACCTGATTACTTTTTGAAAAAAAAAAATTATTGTACTGACAATTACATTGCTGGCGCTATCTCTGAAGAGTGCGTTGAACCATTAACAGTTGGCAACCGACAAACAGAAGGATGCGGAGTGTTTGCTGGTTGTTTTTAATTAGATTTCTCGCCCTCTAGGCCCAAGGGGTCCGGCTCGACGGTGTAATCAATTGATAAGATACTGAACAAAACTCTACATTTAAATGATGCATATTATGTTATCCTAATCTTAAGATAACTTAAAAAGTTCTCTGACAACTGCAAATAACAAATTTGCTCTTTGAAATGCCCATGAGAGGTTCCTCATTTAAATAGTAATGTGGGTATTTAATAGCAAACCGATAATATTAATAGTAATCGGATGTGTTGCTCTCACATGACTTTCACCTTCTACTCTTCTATAACCTATACTTACAACACTTTATTTGATATAAATCTTCTTATTGTAGGATAAGTTTTTTCATGGCCGGTCGCTATCTGACGACTTTAAAATTCTCTACATATTCACGAAATAAAACGTAACGATTCGGGTATGAAAAATCTGATGTGTTACATGTGCGTGGCTTTGTCTATTCATTGTTCAATAAACTATTATTTAAAAAGGTTTGTTACTCTATCTACCTCATGTTAATCGAGACAAACATCATAGAAATGCTCTAATTTTTTTTTATTTGTATATATACCGGGAAGAAGAGAGTACAGAGGTCATAGTGATATAGTAAGTTTAAGAGCTGGCAGCTATGTGATGCCTGGAAATTTTATTTGTTGTTTGATTGACCACAAGAAAGAATAACCATTTTCAATAGAAAAAGGTACACATAATTTGAAATTGAAACAATAATATGGAACATTTCGAAAACATTAAGACCATAAAAATGTTTTTGGCATAAATAATTTGTTTTAACGAAATCTACATTTTTTCCGGTAAGATTCCGTCTGTCTCGTAGAGTTTACGAGTTATACAACAGGCATTAAATCTGAAGAGGACTTTAAGAGTTTCATGTGAAAAATGCAAGTATCTGTATAATATTCTTATTAAAATATCCTAAGCATTAGGTGTTGTAATCAAAATGCTAACGCCATTTGTGAAGAAATAAAAAGTATTGTCCATGTAAGTGGAAGTTTGGGTGGAGGAGCTTATCTTCTATATAGCTGACTTGCCGTTGTTACTCTCTCTCTCTCTACACGTTCTATGTACAGACAGAGGGCTTTGTATTACACCTAAAAATTCAATTCCGAGAATTCATCGGAAATACACGTTTTGGGTCCCATTATTCTGAGACCGTTAATTGACTTTATCATTATTATTATTATTATTATTATTATTATTATTATTATTATTATTACTTTACCTATTATTATTTCTCTGTTATGATTTAATGTACAAATGAAATAATTATTTATATGTGCAGAAAGCTAGCTTGAGGCAGAGTAGGGTGTTTACGAAACTAGGTCACTGAATAAGGTAGAGATTCTTTAATATGGCAGATGTTGGTAAAGACGCATGTGCGTGCAATTGAGTAACAAGTGACAGTGAATTGGGGGAAGTCTTAAAAGTTAAAAAATGGGTTCTTCATTTATAGAGGTAGTCACGTGTTATTAAGGTGCATTATGAGTAGTGAGAATTGCATTGTGGGACGCATAGACGACAAGTTAGTGGTCTTTTCGACCAATAGAAATAAAATAACCATGACACCAAATTATCCGATATAAGTAACAGATTGAAGACAGTTTGGTTCACATTGCAATGCGCAGTTGTTTGATATACTAATGCTCAGTTGTATGTTTGGCTGTTAGGCTCACAATGTTAAGTTCGGCTGTTAGGCGCTCAACGTATTATTTAGTGGCTAGAAAAACTATGTTATATTCAGTTGCTAAGGGAGTAATTTTAGTATGTGAGCCAAAAGTGCTTGTTGTTATAGTTAATGATTCTAGTGAAAAAAAAATGTAAATATTTGAAGTTAAAAATGTGTTGTGACATTCAGAATTATAATTCCTAACTACCCCTATTGATTTCCAGCCTGAATTAGTCAAATCTCATGTTTACTTGCCAGCGTCATCAGAGATTCGTGCTGAGCTGAGGCAAAAATAGTACTCGTCGCTATAATCAGGTACCAGCAGAGTGACGCTATAAACAGGACGGGGAGTACATACATACACACATTCACATACTCAGTAGACAGGTACGGAATATGGTATTAAGAATCGTATCCTTCAAGGATGCAGACTGCGAAAAATCGCCAAACACCAAACTATCCATTACATGGAAACCATTTTGAAAGTGTTTATTTTCTCACAATTGGCTCTAACGATTTTAATTAAAATACCGTATATGAAAGACATTTACATGGCGAATGAAATGTATATCTTGAAATTTCAGGGATTAGTTTCTAATTACTTCTTTATTCTGGATGCATTTCTTGTAACTGGCAAACCGCAAGAGATAGAAAAACATTAATGCACACAAAAAGAAATGTGAATCTCCTTAAAACGCACACGATATTTCATAAACGTTTAGTTCGTGCAGTTAACCATTTCCAGATATTCCGTGGGTTCAGATTTAAAATACTTTTCTCACATGGAAATGTCTTAACTCCGGGCATATAAACGAATTTCATCATCATGAAAACCAGCTTTCAAAAGAACTGATTATGGATTTATCTTAATGTATTCACTCATTTACCTCCTACTTAAGAGCACAATTAATCATACAATTGTTGTTAAAGTTGTTTAACAGTAATTTGTTACAGCGATGTAGTGAGTGGTTTACAGTGTCACGAGAATGTAACACAGAAACCTTTCCATTATGAAGTTTGTTTATATACAAGAGGTGCAACTAATATCTATAGTAACTAACTGCACGCAGATTCTGATTTATGAATTCATCTATATCTTATCTTAATACTAACGTAGAGGTTGGTGCACTGCACTACCCTCTATTCTTGAAAAACTTGTAAAGAACGGTAGCTCCGAAGGATAATTGCGCAATCATATTCAAAGCATAGACTATATATAGTCGTAGAGTTTAAGTAATCATTGTTGTTTTATGTGTGGAGTAATTTGTATATAAATAGCCATCATTTTAAATTTTATATAAGTACATTAAAGTGATAATAAAGGTTAATACTTATTTACGTAACAAGTCTAGGATATTTTATCACCTGATTAATTTTTGAAGAAAAAAATTATTGTACTGACAATTACATTGCTGGCGCCATCTCTGAAGAGTGCGTTGAACCATTAACAGTTGGCAACCGACAAACAGAAGGATGCGGAGTGTTTGCTGGTTGTTTTTAATTAGATTTCTCGCCCTCTAGGCCCAAGGGGTCCGGCTCGACGGTGTAATCAATTGATAAGATACTGAACAAAACTCTACATTTAAATGATGCATATTATGTTATCCTAATCTTAAGATAACTTAAAAAGTTCTCTGACAACTGCAAATAACAAATTTGCTCTTTGAAATGCCCATGAGAGGTTCCTCATTTAAATAGTAATGTGGGTATTTAATAGCAAACCGATAATATTAATAGTAATCGGATGTGTTGCTCTCACATGACTTTCACCTTCCACTCTTCTATAACCTATACTTATAACACTTTATTTGATATAAATCTTCTTATTGTAGGATAAGTCTTTTCATGGCCGGTCGCTATCTGACGACTTTAAAATTCTCTACATATTCACGAAATAAAACGTAACGATTCGGGTATGAAAAATCTGATGTGTTACATGTGCGTGGCTTTGTCTATTCATTGTTCAATAAACTATTATTTAAAAAGGTTTGTTACTTTATCTACCTCATGTTAATCGAGACAAACATCATAGAAATGCTCTAATTTTTTTTATTTGTATATATACTGGGAAGAAGAGAGTACAGAGGTCATAGTGATATAGTAAGTTTAAGAGCTGGCAGCTATGTGATGCCTGGAAATTGTATTTGTTGTTTGATTGACCACGAGAAAGAATAATCATTTTCAATAGAAAAAGGTACACATAATTTGAAATTGAAACAATAATATGGAACATTTCGAAAACATTAAGACCATAAAAATGTTTTTGGCATAAATAATTTGTTTTAACGAAATCTACATTTTTTCCGGTAAGATTCCGTCTGTCTCGTAGAGTTTACGAGTTATACAACAGGCATTAAATCTGAAGAGGACTTTAAGAGTTTCATGTGAAAAATGCAAGTATCTGTATAATATTCTTATTAAAATATCCTAAGCATTAGGTGTTGTAATCAAAATGCTAATGCCATTTGTGAAGAAATAAAAAGTATTGTCCATGTAAGTGGAAGTTTGGGTGGAGGAGCTTATCTTCTATATAGCTGACTTGCCGTTGTTACTCTCTCTCTCTACACGTTCTATGTACAGACAGAGGGCTTTGTATTACACCTAAAAATTCAATTCCGAGAATTCATCGGAAATACACGTTTTGGGTCCCATTATTCTGAGACCGTTAATTGACTTTATCATTATTATTATTATTATTATTATTATTACTTTACCTATTATTATTTCTCTGTTATGATTTAATGTACAAATGAAATAATTATTTATATGTGCAGAAAGCTAGCTTGAGGCAGAGTAGGGTGTTTACGAAACTAGGTCACTGAATAAGGTAGAGATTCTTTAATATGGCAGATGTTGGTAAAGACGCATGTGCGTGCAATTGAGTAACAAGTGACAGTGAATTGGGGGAAGTCTTAAAAGTTAAAAAATGGGTTCTTCATTTATAGAGGTAGTCACGTGTTATTAAGGTGCATTATGAGTAGTGAGAATTACATTGTGGGACGCATAGACGACAAGTTAGTGGTCTTTTCGACCAATAGAAATAAAATAACCATGACACCAAATTATCCGATATAAGTAACAGATTGAAGACAGTTTGGTTCACATTGCAATGCGCAGTTGTTTGATATACTAATGCTCAGTTGTATGTTTGGCTGTTAGGCTCACAATGTTAAGTTCGGCTGTTAGGCGCTCAACGTATTATTTAGTGGCTAGAAAAACTATGTTATATTCAGTTGCTAAGGGAGTAATTTTAGTATGTGAGCCAAAAGTGCTTGTTGTTATAGTTAATGATTCTAGTGAAAAAAAAATGTAAATATTTGAAGTTAAAAATGTGTTGTGACATTCAGAATTATAATTCCTAACTACCCCTATTGATTTCCAGCCTGAATTAGTCAAATCTCATGTTTACTTGCCAGCGTCATCAGAGATTCGTGCTGAGCTGAGGCAAAAATAGTACTCGTCGCTATAATCAGGTACCAGCAGAGTGACGCTATAAACAGGACGGGGAGTACATACATACACACATTCACATACTCAGTAGACAGGTACGGAATATGGTATTAAGAATCGTATCCTTCAAGGATGCAGACTGCGAAAAATCGCCAAACACCAAACTATCCATTACATGGAAACAATTTTGAAAGTGTTTATTTTCTCACAATTGGCTCTAACGATTTTAATTAAAATACCGTATATGAAAGACATTTACATGGCGAATGAAATGTATATCTTGAAATTTCAGGGATTAGTTTCTAATTACTTCTTTATTCTGGATGCATTTCTTGTAACTGGCAAACCGCAAGAGATAGAAAAACATTAATGCACACAAAAAGAAATGTGAATCTCCTTAAAACGCACACGATATTTCATAAACGTTTAGTTCGTGCAGTTAACCATTTCCAGATATTCCGTGGTTTCAGATTTAAAATACTTTTCTCACATGGAAATGTCTTAACTCCGGGCATATAAACGAATTTCATCATCATGAAAACCAGCTTTCAAAAGAACTGATTATGGATTTATCTTAATGTATTCACTCATTTACCTCCTACTTAAGAGCACAATTAATCATACAATTGTTGTTAAAGTTGTTTAACAGTAATTTGTTACAGCGATGTAGTGAGTGGTTTACAGTGTCACGAGAATGTAACAAAGAAACCTTTCCATTATGAAGTTTGTTTATATACAAGAGGTGCAACTAATATCTATAGTAACTAACTGCACGCAGATTCTGATTTATGATTTCATCTATATCTTATCTTAATACTAACGTAGAGGTTGGTGCACTGCACTACCCTCTATTCTTGAAAAACTTGTAAAGAACGGTAGCTCCGAAAGATAATTGCGCAATCATATTCAAAGCATAGACTATATATAGTCGTAGAGTTTAAGTAATCATTGTTGTTTTATGTGTGGAGTAATTTGTATATAAATAGCCATCATTTTAAATTTTATATAAGTACATTAAAGTGAAAATAAAGGTTAATACTTATTTACGTAACAAGTCTAGGATATTTTATCACCTGATTAATTTTTGAAGAAAAAAAATTATTGTACTGACAATTACATTGCTGGCGCTATCTCTGAAGAGTGCGTTGAACCATTAACAGTTGGCAACCGACAAACAGAAGGATGCGGAGTGTTTGCTGGTTGTTTTTAATTAGATTTCTCGCCCTCTAGGCCCAAGGGGTCCGGCTCGACGGTGTAATCAATTGATAAGATACTGAACAAAACTCTACATTTAAATGATGCATATTATGTTATCCTAATCTTAAGATAACTTAAAAAGTTCTCTGACAACTGCAAATAACAAATTTGCTCTTTGAAATGCCCATGAGAGGTTCCTCATTTAAATAGTAATGTGGGTATTTAATAGCAAACCGATAATATTAATAGTAATCGGATGTGTTGCTCTCACATGACTTTCACCTTCTACTCTTCTATAACCTATACTTACAACACTTTATTTGATATAAATCTTCTTATTGTAGGATAAGTTTTTTCATGGCCGGTCGCTATCTGACGACTTTAAAATTCTCTACATATTCACGAAATAAAACGTAACGATTCGGGTATGAAAAATCTGATGTGTTACATGTGCGTGGCTTTGTCTATTCATTGTTCAATAAACTATTATTTAAAAAGGTTTGTTACTCTATCTACCTCATGTTAATCGAGACAAACATCATAGAAATGCTCTAATTTTTTTTTATTTGTATATATACCGGGAAGAAGAGAGTACAGAGGTCATAGTGATATAGTAAGTTTAAGAGCTGGCAGCTATGTGATGCCTGGAAATTTTATTTGTTGTTTGATTGACCACAAGAAAGAATAACCATTTTCAATAGAAAAAGGTACACATAATTTGAAATTGAAACAATAATATGGAACATTTCGAAAACATTAAGACCATAAAAATGTTTTTGGCATAAATAATTTGTTTTAACGAAATCTACATTTTTTCCGGTAAGATTCCGTCTGTCTCGTAGAGTTTACGAGTTATACAACAGGCATTAAATCTGAAGAGGACTTTAAGAGTTTCATGTGAAAAATGCAAGTATCTGTATAATATTCTTATTAAAATATCCTAAGCATTAGGTGTTGTAATCAAAATGCTAACGCCATTTGTGAAGAAATAAAAAGTATTGTCCATGTAAGTGGAAGTTTGGGTGGAGGAGCTTATCTTCTATATAGCTGACTTGCCGTTGTTACTCTCTCTCTCTCTACACGTTCTATGTACAGACAGAGGGCTTTGTATTACACCTAAAAATTCAATTCCGAGAATTCATCGGAAATACACGTTTTGGGTCCCATTATTCTGAGACCGTTAATTGACTTTATCATTATTATTATTATTATTATTATTATTATTATTATTATTATTACTTTACCTATTATTATTTCTCTGTTATGATTTAATGTACAAATGAAATAATTATTTATATGTGCAGAAAGCTAGCTTGAGGCAGAGTAGGGTGTTTACGAAACTAGGTCACTGAATAAGGTAGAGATTCTTTAATATGGCAGATGTTGGTAAAGACGCATGTGCGTGCAATTGAGTAACAAGTGACAGTGAATTGGGGGAAGTCTTAAAAGTTAAAAAATGGGTTCTTCATTTATAGAGGTAGTCACGTGTTATTAAGGTGCATTATGAGTAGTGAGAATTGCATTGTGGGACGCATAGACGACAAGTTAGTGGTCTTTTCGACCAATAGAAATAAAATAACCATGACACCAAATTATCCGATATAAGTAACAGATTGAAGACAGTTTGGTTCACATTGCAATGCGCAGTTGTTTGATATACTAATGCTCAGTTGTATGTTTGGCTGTTAGGCTCACAATGTTAAGTTCGGCTGTTAGGCGCTCAACGTATTATTTAGTGGCTAGAAAAACTATGTTATATTCAGTTGCTAAGGGAGTAATTTTAGTATGTGAGCCAAAAGTGCTTGTTGTTATAGTTAATGATTCTAGTGAAAAAAAAATGTAAATATTTGAAGTTAAAAATGTGTTGTGACATTCAGAATTATAATTCCTAACTACCCCTATTGATTTCCAGCCTGAATTAGTCAAATCTCATGTTTACTTGCCAGCGTCATCAGAGATTCGTGCTGAGCTGAGGCAAAAATAGTACTCGTCGCTATAATCAGGTACCAGCAGAGTGACGCTATAAACAGGACGGGGAGTACATACATACACACATTCACATACTCAGTAGACAGGTACGGAATATGGTATTAAGAATCGTATCCTTCAAGGATGCAGACTGCGAAAAATCGCCAAACACCAAACTATCCATTACATGGAAACAAATTTGAAAGTGTTTATTTTCTCACAATTGGCTCTAACGATTTTAATTAAAATACCGTATATGAAAGACATTTACATGGCGAATGAAATGTATATCTTGAAATTTCAGGGATTAGTTTCTAATTACTTCTTTATTCTGGATGCATTTCTTGTAACTGGCAAACCGCAAGAGATAGAAAAACATTAATGCACACAAAAAGAAATGTGAATCTCCTTAAAACGCACACGATATTTCATAAACGTTTAGTTCGTGCAGTTAACCATTTCCAGATATTCCGTGGTTTCAGATTTAAAATACTTTTCTCACATGGAAATGTCTTAACTCCGGGCATATAAACGAATTTCATCATCATGAAAACCAGCTTTCAAAAGAACTGATTATGGATTTATCTTAATGTATTCACTCATTTACCTCCTACTTAAGAGCACAATTAATCATACAATTGTTGTTAAAGTTGTTTAACAGTAATTTGTTACAGCGATGTAGTGAGTGGTTTACAGTGTCACGAGAATGTAACACAGAAACCTTTCCATTATGAAGTTTGTTTATATACAAGAGGTGCAACTAATATCTATAGTAACTAACTGCACGCAGATTCTGATTTATGAATTCATCTATATCTTATCTTAATACTAACGTAGAGGTTGGTGCACTGCACTACCCTCTATTCTTGAAAAACTTGTAAAGAACGGTAGCTCCGAAGGATAATTGCGCAATCATATTCAAAGCATAGACTATATATAGTCGTAGAGTTTAAGTAATCATTGTTGTTTTATGTGTGGAGTAATTTGTATATAAATAGCCATCATTTTAAATTTTATATAAGTACATTAAAGTGAAAATAAAGGTTAATACTTATTTACGTAACAAGTCTAGGATATTTTATCACCTGATTAATTTTTGAAGAAAAAAAATTATTGTACTGACAATTACATTGCTGGCGCTATCTCTGAAGAGTGCGTTGAACCATTAACAGTTGGCAACCGACAAACAGAAGGATGCGGAGTGTTTGCTGGTTGTTTTTAATTAGATTTCTCGCCCTCTAGGTCCAAGGGGTCCGGCTCGACGGTGTAATCAATTGATAAGATACTGAACAAAACTCTACATTTAAATGATGCATATTATGTTATCCTAATCTTAAGATAACTTAAAAAGTTCTCTGACAACTGCAAATAACAAATTTGCTCTTTGAAATGCCCATGAGAGGTTCCTCATTTAAATAGTAATGTGGGTATTTAATAGCAAACCGATAATATTAATAGTAATCGGATGTGTTGCTCTCACATGACTTTCACCTTCTACTCTTCTATAACCTATACTTACAACACTTTATTTGATATAAATCTTCTTATTGTAGGATAAGTTTTTTCATGGCCGGTCGCTATCTGACGACTTTAAAATTCTCTACATATTCACGAAATAAAACGTAACGATTCGGGTATGAAAAATCTGATGTGTTACATGTGCGTGGCTTTGTCTATTCATTGTTCAATAAACTATTATTTAAAAAGGTTTGTTACTCTACCTACCTCATGTTAATCGAGACAAACATCATAGAAATGCTCTAATTTTTTTTTATTTATATATATACCGGGAAGAAGAGAGTACAGAGGTCATAGTGATATAGTAAGTTTAAGAGCTGGCAGCTATGTGATGCCTGGAAATTTTATTTGTTGTTTGATTGACCACAAGAAAGAATAACCATTTTCAATAGAAAAAGGTACACATAATTTGAAATTGAAACAATAATATGGAACATTTCGAAAACATTAAGACCATAAAAATGTTTTTGGCATAAATAATTTGTTTTAACGAAATCTACATTTTTTCCGGTAAGATTCCGTCTGTCTCGTAGAGTTTACGAGTTATACAACAGGCATTAAATCTGAAGAGGACTTTAAGAGTTTCATGTGAAAAATGCAAGTATCTGTATAATATTCTTATTAAAATATCCTAAGCATTAGGTGTTGTAATCAAAATGCTAACGCCATTTGTGAAGAAATAAAAAGTATTGTCCATGTAAGTGGAAGTTTGGGTGGAGGAGCTTATCTTCTATATAGCTGACTTGCCGTTGTTACTCTCTCTCTCTCTACACGTTCTATGTACAGACAGAGGGCTTTGTATTACACCTAAAAATTCAATTCCGAGAATTCATCGGAAATACACGTTTTGGGTCCCATTATTCTGAGACCGTTAATTGACTTTATCATTATTATTATTATTATTATTACTTTACCTATTATTATTTCTCTGTTATGATTTAATGTACAAATGAAATAATTATTTATATGTGCAGAAAGCTAGCTTGAGGCAGAGTAGGGTGTTTACGAAACTAGGTCACTGAATAAGGTAGAGATTCTTTAATATGGCAGATGTTGGTAAAGACGCATGTGCGTGCAATTGAGTAACAAGTGACAGTGAATTGGGGGAAGTCTTAAAAGTTAAAAAATGGGTTCTTCATTTATAGAGGTAGTCACGTGTTATTAAGGTGCATTATGAGTAGTGAGAATTGCATTGTGGGACGCATAGACGACAAGTTAGTGGTCTTTTCGACCAATAGAAATAAAATAACCATGACACCAAATTATCCGATATAAGTAACAGATTGAAGACAGTTTGGTTCACATTGCAATGCGCAGTTGTTTGATATACTAATGCTCAGTTGTATGTTTGGCTGTTAGGCTCACAATGTTAAGTTCGGCTGTTAGGCGCTCAACGTATTATTTAGTGGCTAGAAAAACTATGTTATATTCAGTTGCTAAGGGAGTAATTTTAGTATGTGAGCCAAAAGTGCTTGTTGTTATAGTTAATGATTCTAGTGAAAAAAAAATGTAAATATTTGAAGTTAAAAATGTGTTGTGACATTCAGAATTATAATTCCTAACTACCCCTATTGATTTCCAGCCTGAATTAGTCAAATCTCATGTTTACTTGCCAGCGTCATCAGAGATTCGTGCTGAGCTGAGGCAAAAATAGTACTCGTCGCTATAATCAGGTACCAGCAGAGTGACGCTATAAACAGGACGGGGAGTACATACATACACACATTCACATACTCAGTAGACAGGTACGGAATATGGTATTAAGAATCGTATCCTTCAAGGATGCAGACTGCGAAAAATCGCCAAACACCAAACTATCCATTACATGGAAACAATTTTGAAAGTGTTTATTTTCTCACAATTGGCTCTAACGATTTTAATTAAAATACCGTATATGAAAGACATTTACATGGCGAATGAAATGTATATCTTGAAATTTCAGGGATTAGTTTCTAATTACTTCTTTATTCTGGATGCATTTCTTGTAACTGGCAAACCGCAAGAGATAGAAAAACATTAATGCACACAAAAAGAAATGTGAATCTCCTTAAAACGCACACGATATTTCATAAACGTTTAGTTCGTGCAGTTAACCATTTCCAGATATTCCGTGGTTTCAGATTTAAAATACTTTTCTCACATGGAAATGTCTTAACTCCGGGCATATAAACGAATTTCATCATCATGAAAACCAGCTTTCAAAAGAACTGATTATGGATTTATCTTAATGTATTCACTCATTTACCTCCTACTTAAGAGCACAATTAATCATACAATTGTTGTTAAAGTTGTTTAACAGTAATTTGTTACAGCGATGTAGTGAGTGGTTTACAGTGTCACGAGAATGTAACACAGAAACCTTTCCATTATGAAGTTTGTTTATATACAAGAGGTGCAACTAATATCTATAGTAACTAACTGCACGCAGATTCTGATTTATGAATTCATCTATATCTTATCTTAATACTAACGTAGAGGTTGGTGCACTGCACTACCCTCTATTCTTGAAAAACTTGTAAAGAACGGTAGCTCCGAAGGATAATTGCGCAATCATATTCAAAGCATAGACTATATATAGTCGTAGAGTTTAAGTAATCATTGTTGTTTTATGTGTGGAGTAATTTGTATATAAATAGCCATCATTTTAAATTTTATATAAGTACATTAAAGTGAAAATAAAGGTTAATACTTATTTACGTAACAAGTCTAGGATATTTTATCACCTGATTAATTTTTGAAGAAAAAAAATTATTGTACTGACAATTACATTGCTGGCGCTATCTCTGAAGAGTGCGTTGAACCATTAACAGTTGGCAACCGACAAACAGAAGGATGCGGAGTGTTTGCTGGTTGTTTTTAATTAGATTTCTCGCCCTCTAGGCCCAAGGGGTCCGGCTCGACGGTGTAATCAATTGATAAGATACTGAACAAAACTCTACATTTAAATGATGCATATTATGTTATCCTAATCTTAAGATAACTTAAAAAGTTCTCTGACAACTGCAAATAACAAATTTGCTCTTTGAAATGCCCATGAGAGGTTCCTCATTTAAATAGTAATGTGGGTATTTAATAGCAAACCGATAATATTAATAGTAATCGGATGTGTTGCTCTCACATGACTTTCACCTTCTACTCTTCTATAACCTATACTTACAACACTTTATTTGATATAAATCTTCTTATTGTAGGATAAGTTTTTTCATGGCCGGTCGCTATCTGACGACTTTAAAATTCTCTACATATTCACGAAATAAAACGTAACGATTCGGGTATGAAAAATCTGATGTGTTACATGTGCGTGGCTTTGTCTATTCATTGTTCAATAAACTATTATTTAAAAAGGTTTGTTACTCTACCTACCTCATGTTAATCGAAACAAACATCATAGAAATGCTCTAATTTTTTTTTATTTATATATATACCGGGAAGAAGAGAGTACAGAGGTCATAGTGATATAGTAAGTTTAAGAGCTGGCAGCTATGTGATGCCTGGAAATTTTATTTGTTGTTTGATTGACCACAAGAAAGAATAACCATTTTCAATAGAAAAAGGTACACATAATTTGAAATTGAAACAATAATATGGAACATTTCGAAAACATTAAGACCATAAAAATGTTTTTGGCATAAATAATTTGTTTTAACGAAATCTACATTTTTTCCGGTAAGATTCCGTCTGTCTCGTAGAGTTTACGAGTTATACAACAGGCATTAAATCTGAAGAGGACTTTAAGAGTTTCATGTGAAAAATGCAAGTATCTGTATAATATTCTTATTAAAATATCCTAAGCATTAGGTGTTGTAATCAAAATGCTAACGCCATTTGTGAAGAAATAAAAAGTATTGTCCATGTAAGTGGAAGTTTGGGTGGAGGAGCTTATCTTCTATATAGCTGACTTGCCGTTGTTACTCTCTCTCTCTCTACACGTTCTATGTACAGACAGAGGGCTTTGTATTACACCTAAAAATTCAATTCCGAGAATTCATCGGAAATACACGTTTTGGGTCCCATTATTCTGAGACCGTTAATTGACTTTATCATTATTATTATTATTATTATTATTATTATTATTATTATTACTTTACCTATTATTATTTCTCTGTTATGATTTAATGTACAAATGAAATAATTATTTATATGTGCAGAAAGCTAGCTTGAGGCAGAGTAGGGTGTTTACGAAACTAGGTCACTGAATAAGGTAGAGATTCTTTAATATGGCAGATGTTGGTAAAGACGCATGTGCGTGCAATTGAGTAACAAGTGACACTGAATTGGGGGAAGTCTTAAAAGTTAAAAAATGGGTTCTTCATTTATAGAGGTAGTCACGTGTTATTAAGGTGCATTATGAGTAGTGAGAATTGCATTGTGGGACGCATAGACGACAAGTTAGTGGTCTTTTCGACCAATAGAAATAAAATAACCATGACACCAAATTATCCGATATAAGTAACAGATTGAAGACAGTTTGGTTCACATTGCAATGCGCAGTTGTTTGATATACTAATGCTCAGTTGTATGTTTGGCTGTTAGGCTCACAATGTTAAGTTCGGCTGTTAGGCGCTCAACGTATTATTTAGTGGCTAGAAAAACTATGTTATATTCAGTTGCTAAGGGAGTAATTTTAGTATGTGAGCCAAAAGTGCTTGTTGTTATAGTTAATGATTCTAGTGAAAAAAAAATGTAAATATTTGAAGTTAAAAATGTGTTGTGACATTCAGAATTATAATTCCTAACTACCCCTATTGATTTCCAGCCTGAATTAGTCAAATCTCATGTTTACTTGCCAGCGTCATCAGAGATTCGTGCTGAGCTGAGGCAAAAATAGTACTCGTCGCTATAATCAGGTACCAGCAGAGTGACGCTATAAACAGGACGGGGAGTACATACATACACACATTCACATACTCAGTAGACAGGTACGGAATATGGTATTAAGAATCGTATCCTTCAAGGATGCAGACTGCGAAAAATCGCCAAACACCAAACTATCCATTACATGGAAACAAATTTGAAAGTGTTTATTTTCTCACAATTGGCTCTAACGATTTTAATTAAAATACCGTATATGAAAGACATTTACATGGCGAATGAAATGTATATCTTGAAATTTCAGGGATTAGTTTCTAATTACTTCTTTATTCTGGATGCATTTCTTGTAACTGGCAAACCGCAAGAGATAGAAAAACATTAATGCACACAAAAAGAAATGTGAATCTCCTTAAAACGCACACGATATTTCATAAACGTTTAGTTCGTGCAGTTAACCATTTCCAGATATTCCGTGGTTTCAGATTTAAAATACTTTTCTCACATGGAAATGTCTTAACTCCGGGCATATAAACGAATTTCATCATCATGAAAACCAGCTTTCAAAAGAACTGATTATGGATTTATCTTAATGTATTCACTCATTTACCTCCTACTTAAGAGCACAATTAATCATACAATTGTTGTTAAAGTTGTTTAACAGTAATTTGTTACAGCGATGTAGTGAGTGGTTTACAGTGTCACGAGAATGTAACACAGAAACCTTTCCATTATGAAGTTTGTTTATATACAAGAGGTGCAACTAATATCTATAGTAACTAACTGCACGCAGATTCTGATTTATGAATTCATCTATATCTTATCTTAATACTAACGTAGAGGTTGGTGCACTGCACTACCCTCTATTCTTGAAAAACTTGTAAAGAACGGTAGCTCCGAAGGATAATTGCGCAATCATATTCAAAGCATAGACTATATATAGTCGTAGAGTTTAAGTAATCATTGTTGTTTTATGTGTGGAGTAATTTGTATATAAATAGCCATCATTTTAAATTTTATATAAGTACATTAAAGTGAAAATAAAGGTTAATACTTATTTACGTAACAAGTCTAGGATATTTTATCACCTGATTAATTTTTGAAGAAAAAAAATTATTGTACTGACAATTACATTGCTGGCGCTATCTCTGAAGAGTGCGTTGAACCATTAACAGTTGGCAACCGACAAACAGAAGGATGCGGAGTGTTTGCTGGTTGTTTTTAATTAGATTTCTCGCCCTCTAGGCCCAAGGGGTCCGGCTCGACGGTGTAATCAATTGATAAGATACTGAACAAAACTCTACATTTAAATGATGCATATTATGTTATCCTAATCTTAAGATAACTTAAAAAGTTCTCTGACAACTGCAAATAACAAATTTGCTCTTTGAAATGCCCATGAGAGGTTCCTCATTTAAATAGTAATGTGGGTATTTAATAGCAAACCGATAATATTAATAGTAATCGGATGTGTTGCTCTCACATGACTTTCACCTTCTACTCTTCTATAACCTATACTTACAACACTTTATTTGATATAAATCTTCTTATTGTAGGATAAGTTTTTTCATGGCCGGTCGCTATCTGACGACCTTAAAATTCTCTACATATTCACGAAATAAAACGTAACGATTCGGGTATGAAAAATCTGATGTGTTAAATGTGCGTGGCTTTGTCTATTCATTGTTCAATAAACTATTATTTAAAAAGGTTTGTTACTCTACCTACCTCATGTTAATCGAGACAAACATCATAGAAATGCTCTAATTTTTTTTTATTTATATATATACCGGGAAGAAGAGAGTACAGAGGTCATAGTGATATAGTAAGTTTAAGAGCTGGCAGCTATGTGATGCCTGGAAATTTTATTTGTTGTTTGATTGACCACAAGAAAGAATAACCATTTTCAATAGAAAAAGGTACACATAATTTGAAATTGAAACAATAATATGGAACATTTCGAAAACATTAAGACCATAAAAATGTTTTTGGCATAAATAATTTGTTTTAACGAAATCTACATTTTTTCCGGTAAGATTCCGTCTGTCTCGTAGAGTTTACGAGTTATACAACAGGCATTAAATCTGAAGAGGACTTTAAGAGTTTCATGTGAAAAATGCAAGTATCTGTATAATATTCTTATTAAAATATCCTAAGCATTAGGTGTTGTAATCAAAATGCTAACGCCATTTGTGAAGAAATAAAAAGTATTGTCCATGTAAGTGGAAGTTTGGGTGGAGGAGCTTATCTTCTATATAGCTGACTTGCCGTTGTTACTCTCTCTCTCTCTACACGTTCTATGTACAGACAGAGGGCTTTGTATTACACCTAAAAATTCAATTCCGAGAATTCATCGGAAATACACGTTTTGGGTCCCATTATTCTGAGACCGTTAATTGACTTTATCATTATTATTATTATTATTATTATTATTATTATTATTATTATTACTTTACCTATTATTATTTCTCTGTTATGATTTAATGTACAAATGAAATAATTATTTATATGTGCAGAAAGCTAGCTTGAGGCAGAGTAGGGTGTTTACGAAACTAGGTCACTGAATAAGGTAGAGATTCTTTAATATGGCAGATGTTGGTAAAGACGCATGTGCGTGCAATTGAGTAACAAGTGACAGTGAATTGGGGGAAGTCTTAAAAGTTAAAAAATGGGTTCTTCATTTATAGAGGTAGTCACGTGTTATTAAGGTGCATTATGAGTAGTGAGAATTGCATTGTGGGACGCATAGACGACAAGTTAGTGGTCTTTTCGACCAATAGAAATAAAATAACCATGACACCAAATTATCCGATATAAGTAACAGATTGAAGACAGTTTGGTTCACATTGCAATGCGCAGTTGTTTGATATACTAATGCTCAGTTGTATGTTTGGCTGTTAGGCTCACAATGTTAAGTTCGGCTGTTAGGCGCTCAACGTATTATTTAGTGGCTAGAAAAACTATGTTATATTCAGTTGCTAAGGGAGTAATTTTAGTATGTGAGCCAAAAGTGCTTGTTGTTATAGTTAATGATTCTAGTGAAAAAAAAATGTAAATATTTGAAGTTAAAAATGTGTTGTGACATTCAGAATTATAATTCCTAACTACCCCTATTGATTTCCAGCCTGAATTAGTCAAATCTCATGTTTACTTGCCAGCGTCATCAGAGATTCGTGCTGAGCTGAGGCAAAAATAGTACTCGTCGCTATAATCAGGTACCAGCAGAGTGACGCTATAAACAGGACGGGGAGTACATACATACACACATTCACATACTCAGTAGACAGGTACGGAATATGGTATTAAGAATCGTATCCTTCAAGGATGCAGACTGCGAAAAATCGCCAAACACCAAACTATCCATTACATGGAAACAAATTTGAAAGTGTTTATTTTCTCACAATTGGCTCTAACGATTTTAATTAAAATACCGTATATGAAAGACATTTACATGGCGAATGAAATGTATATCTTGAAATTTCAGGGATTAGTTTCTAATTACTTCTTTATTCTGGATGCATTTCTTGTAACTGGCAAACCGCAAGAGATAGAAAAACATTAATGCACACAAAAAGAAATGTGAATCTCCTTAAAACGCACACGATATTTCATAAACGTTTAGTTCGTGCAGTTAACCATTTCCAGATATTCCGTGGTTTCAGATTTAAAATACTTTTCTCACATGGAAATGTCTTAACTCCGGGCATATAAACGAATTTCATCATCATGAAAACCAGCTTTCAAAAGAACTGATTATGGATTTATCTTAACGTATTCACTCATTTACCTCCTACTTAAGAGCACAATTAATCATACAATTGTTGTTAAAGTTGTTTAACAGTAATTTGTTACAGCGATGTAGTGAGTGGTTTACAGTGTCACGAGAATGTAACACAGAAACCTTTCCATTATGAAGTTTGTTTATATACAAGAGGTGCAACTAATATCTATAGTAACTAACTGCACGCAGATTCTGATTTATGATTTCATCTATATCTTATCTTAATACTAACGTAGAGGTTGGTGCACTGCACTACCCTCTATTCTTGAAAAACTTGTAAAGAACGGTAGCTCCGAAAGATAATTGCGCAATCATATTCAAAGCATAGACTATATATAGTCGTAGAGTTTAAGTAATCATTGTTGTTTTATGTGTGGAGTAATTTGTATATAAATAGCCATCATTTTAAATTTTATATAAGTACATTAAAGTGAAAATAAAGGTTAATACTTATTTACGTAACAAGTCTAGGATATTTTATCACCTGATTAATTTTTGAAGAAAAAAAATTATTGTACTGACAATTACATTGCTGGCGCTATCTCTGAAGAGTGCGTTGAACCATTAACAGTTGGCAACCGACAAACAGAAGGATGCGGAGTGTTTGCTGGTTGTTTTTAATTAGATTTCTCGCCCTCTAGGCCCAAGGGGTCCGGCTCGACGGTGTAATCAATTGATAAGATACTGAACAAAACTCTACATTTAAATGATGCATATTATGTTATCCTAATCTTAAGATAACTTAAAAAGTTCTCTGACAACTGCAAATAACAAATTTGCTCTTTGAAATGCCCATGAGAGGTTCCTCATTTAAATAGTAATGTGGGTATTTAATAGCAAACCGATAATATTAATAGTAATCGGATGTGTTGCTCTCACATGACTTTCACCTTCTACTCTTCTATAACCTATACTTACAACACTTTATTTGATATAAATCTTCTTATTGTAGGATAAGTTTTTTCATGGCCGGTCGCTATCTGACGACTTTAAAATTCTCTACATATTCACGAAATAAAACGTAACGATTCGGGTATGAAAAATCTGATGTGTTACATGTGCGTGGCTTTGTCTATTCATTGTTCAATAAACTATTATTTAAAAAGGTTTGTTACTCTATCTACCTCATGTTAATCGAGACAAACATCATAGAAATGCTCTAATTTTTTTTTATTTGTATATATACCGGGAAGAAGAGAGTACAGAGGTCATAGTGATATAGTAAGTTTAAGAGCTGGCAGCTATGTGATGCCTGGAAATTTTATTTGTTGTTTGATTGACCACAAGAAAGAATAACCATTTTCAATAGAAAAAGGTACACATAATTTGAAATTGAAACAATAATATGGAACATTTCGAAAACATTAAGACCATAAAAATGTTTTTGGCATAAATAATTTGTTTTAACGAAATCTACATTTTTTCCGGTAAGATTCCGTCTGTCTCGTAGAGTTTACGAGTTATACAACAGGCATTAAATCTGAAGAGGACTTTAAGAGTTTCATGTGAAAAATGCAAGTATCTGTATAATATTCTTATTAAAATATCCTAAGCATTAGGTGTTGTAATCAAAATGCTAACGCCATTTGTGAAGAAATAAAAAGTATTGTCCATGTAAGTGGAAGTTTGGGTGGAGGAGCTTATCTTCTATATAGCTGACTTGCCGTTGTTACTCTCTCTCTCTCTACACGTTCTATGTACAGACAGAGGGCTTTGTATTACACCTAAAAATTCAATTCCGAGAATTCATCGGAAATACACGTTTTGGGTCCCATTATTCTGAGACCGTTAATTGACTTTATCATTATTATTATTATTATTATTATTATTACTTTACCTATTATTATTTCTCTGTTATGATTTAATGTACAAATGAAATAATTATTTATATGTGCAGAAAGCTAGCTTGAGGCAGAGTAGGGTGTTTACGAAACTAGGTCACTGAATAAGGTAGAGATTCTTTAATATGGCAGATGTTGGTAAAGACGCATGTGCGTGCAATTGAGTAACAAGTGACAGTGAATTGGGGGAAGTCTTAAAAGTTAAAAAATGGGTTCTTCATTTATAGAGGTAGTCACGTGTTATTAAGGTGCATTATGAGTAGTGAGAATTGCATTGTGGGACGCATAGACGACAAGTTAGTGGTCTTTTCGACCAATAGAAATAAAATAACCATGACACCAAATTATCCGATATAAGTAACAGATTGAAGACAGTTTGGTTCACATTGCAATGCGCAGTTGTTTGATATACTAATGCTCAGTTGTATGTTTGGCTGTTAGTCTCACAATGTTAAGTTCGGCTGTTAGGCGCTCAACGTATTATTTAGTGGCTAGAAAAACTATGTTATATTCAGTTGCTAAGGGCGTAATTTTAGTATGTGAGCCAAAAGTGCTTGTTGTTATAGTTAATGATTCTAGTGAAAAAAAAAATGTAAATATTTGAAGTTAAAAATGTGTTGTGACATTCAGAATTATAATTCCTAACTACCCCTATTGATTTCCAGCCTGAATTAGTCAAATCTCATGTTTACTTGCCAGCGTCATCAGAGATTCGTGCTGAGCTGAGGCAAAAATAGTACTCGTCGCTATAATCAGGTACCAGCAGAGTGACGCTATAAACAGGACGGGGAGTACATACATACACACATTCACATACTCAGTAGACAGGTACGGAATATGGTATTAAGAATCGTATCCTTCAAGGATGCAGACTGCGAAAAATCGCCAAACACCAAACTATCCATTACATGGAAACAATTTTGAAAGTGTTTATTTTCTCACAATTGGCTCTAACGATTTTAATTAAAATACCGTATATGAAAGACATTTACATGGCGAATGAAATGTATATCTTGAAATTTCAGGGATTAGTTTCTAATTACTTCTTTATTCTGGATGCATTTCTTGTAACTGGCAAACCGCAAGAGATAGAAAAACATTAATGCACACAAAAAGAAATGTGAATCTCCTTAAAACGCACACGATATTTCATAAACGTTTAGTTCGTGCAGTTAACCATTTCCAGATATTCCGTGGTTTCAGATTTAAAATACTTTTCTCACATGGAAATGTCTTAACTCCGGGCATATAAACGAATTTCATCATCATGAAAACCAGCTTTCAAAAGAACTGATTATGGATTTATCTTAATGTATTCACTCATTTACCTCCTACTTAAGAGCACAATTAATCATACAATTGTTGTTAAAGTTGTTTAACAGTAATTTGTTACAGCGATGTAGTGAGTGGTTTACAGTGTCACGAGAATGTAACACAGAAACCTTTCCATTATGAAGTTTGTTTATATACAAGAGGTGCAACTAATATCTATAGTAACTAACTGCACGCAGATTCTGATTTATGATTTCATCTATATCTTATCTTAATACTAACGTAGAGGTTGGTGCACTGCACTACCCTCTATTCTTGAAAAACTTGTAAAGAACGGTAGCTCCGAAAGATAATTGCGCAATCATATTCAAAGCATAGACTATATATAGTCGTAGAGTTTAAGTAATCATTGTTGTTTTATGTGTGGAGTAATTTGTATATAAATAGCCATCATTTTAAATTTTATATAAGTACATTAAAGTCAAAATATAGGTTAATACTTATTTACGTAACAAGTCTAGGATATTTTATCACCTGATTACTTTTTGAAGAAAAAAAATTATTGTACTGACAATTACATTGCTGGCGCTATCTCTGAAGAGTGCGTTGAACCATTAACAGTTGGCAACCGACAAACAGAAGGATGCGGAGTGTTTGCTGGTTGTTTTTAATTAGATTTCTCGCCCTCTAGGCCCAAGGGGTCCGGCTCGACGGTGTAATCAATTGATAAGATACTGAACAAAACTCTACATTTAAATGATGCATATTATGTTATCCTAATCTTAAGATAACTTAAAAAGTTCTCTGACAACTGCAAATAACAAATTTGCTCTTTGAAATGCCCATGAGAGGTTCCTCATTTAAATAGTAATGTGGGTATTTAATAGCAAACCGATAATATTAATAGTAATCGGATGTGTTGCTCTCACATGACTTTCACCTTCTACTCTTCTATAACCTATACTTACAACACTTTATTTGATATAAATCTTCTTATTGTAGGATAAGTTTTTTCATAGCCGGTCGCTATCTGACGACTTTAAAATTCTCTACATATTCACGAAATAAAACGTAACGATTCGGGTATGAAAAATCTGATGTGTTACATGTGCGTGGCTTTGTCTATTCATTGTTCAATAAACTATTATTTAAAAAGGTTTGTTACTCTATCTACCTCATGTTAATCGAGACAAACATCATAGAAATGCTCTAAATTTTTTTTATTTGTATATATACCGGGAAGAAGAGAGTACAGAGGTCATAGTGATATAGTAAGTTTAAGAGCTGGCAGCTATGTGATGCCTGGAAATTGTATTTGTTGTTTGATTGACCACAAGAAAGAATAACCATTTTCAATAGAAAAAGGTACACATAATTTGAAATTGAAACAATAATATGGAACATTTCGAAAATATTAAGACCATAAAAATGTTTTTGGCATAAATAATTTGTTTTAACGAAATCTACATTTTTTCCGGTAAGACTCCGTAGAGTTTACGAGTTATACAACAGGCATTAAATCTGAAGAGGACTTTAAGAGTTTCATGTGAAAAATGCAAGTATCTGTATAATATTCTTATTAAAATATCCTAAGCATTAGGTGTTGTAATCAAAATGCTAATGCCATTTGTGAAGAAATAAAAAGTATTGTCCATGTAAGTGGAAGTTTGGGTGGAGGAGCTTATCTTCTATATAGCTGACTTGCCGTTGTTACTCTCTCTCTCTACACGTTCTATGTACAGACAGAGGGCTTTGTATTACACCTTTAAATTCAATTCCGAGAATTCATCGGAAATACACGTTTTGGGTCCCATTATTCTGAGACCGTTAGTTGACCTTATCATCATTATTATTACTTTAACTATTATTAATTTTCTGTTATGATTTAATGTACACATAAAATAATTATTTATATGTGCAGAAAGCTAGTTTGAGGCAGAGTAGGGTGTTTACGAAACTAGATCACTGCATAAGGTAGAGATTCTTTAATAAGGCAGATGTTGGTAAAGACGCATGTGCGTGCAATAGAGTAACAAGTGACAGTGAATTGGGGGAAGTCTTAAAAGGTTAAGAAATGAATTCTTCATTTATAGAGGTAGTCACGTGTTATTAAGGTGCATTATGAGTAGTGAGAATTGCATTGTGGGGCGCATAGACGACAAGTTAGTGGTTTTTTTGACCAATAGAAATAAAATAACCATGACACCAAATTATCCGATATAAGTAACAGATTGAAGACAGTTTGGTTCACATTGCAATGCGCAGTTGTTTGATATATTAATGCTCAGTTGTAAGTTTGGTTTAGGCTTACAATGTTAAGTTCGGCTGTTAGGCGCACAACGTAATATTTAGTGGCTAGAAAAACTATATGATATTCAGTTGCTAAGGGAGTAATTTTAGTATGTGAGCCCAAAGTGCTTGTTGTTATAGTTAATGATTCTAGTGAGAAAAAAATGTAAATATTTAAAGTTAAAAATGTGTTGTGACATTCAGAAATATAATTCTTAACTGCCCCTACTGTTACTCCAGCCTGAATTAGTCAAATCTCATGTTTACTGGCCAGCGTCATCAGAGATTCGTGCTGAGCATAGGCAACAATGGTATTCGTCGCTATAAACAGGTACCAGGAGTGTGACGCTATAAACAGGAAGGGGAGTATATACATGCACAAACACACACACACTCAGTAGACAGGTACGGAATATGGTATTCAGAATCGTATCCTTCAAGGATGCAGACTGCGAAAAATCGCCAACCACCAAACTATCCATTACATGGAAACAATTTTGAAAATGTTTATTTTCTCACAAATGGCTCTAACGATTTTAATTAAAATACCGTATATGAAAGACATTTACATTGCGAATGAAAAACATTACTGCACACAAAAAGAAATGTGAATTTCCTTAAAACGCACACGTTATTTCATAAACGTTTAGTTCGTGCAGTTAACCATTTCCAGATATTCCGTGGTTTCAGATTTAAAATACTTTTCTCACATGGAAATGTCTTAACTCCATGCATATAAACGAATTTCAACATCATGGCAATCAGCTTTCAAAGAACTGATTATGGATTTATCCTAATGTACTCACTCATTTGCATTCTACTTAAGAGGACAATTATTCATAAAATTTCTGTTAAAGTTGTTTAACAGTAATTTGTTACAGCGATGTAATGAGTGGTTTACAGTGTCACGAGAATGTAACACAGAAACCTTTCCATTATGAAGTTTGTTTATATACAAGAGGTGCAACTAATATCTATAGTAATTAACTGCACGCAGATTCTGATTGATGATTTCATTTATATCTTACCTTAATAATTATGTAGAGGGTGGTGCACTGCACTACCCTCTGTTCTTGAAAAACTTGTAAAGAACGGTAGCTCTGAAGGATAATTGCGCAATCATATTCAAAGCATAGACTATATGTAGTCATAGAGTGTAAGTAATCATTGTTGTTTTATGTGTAGTAATTTGTTTATAAATAGCCATCATTTTAAAATTCATATAAGTACATTAAAGTGAAAATAAAGGTTAACACTTATTTACGTCAACAAGTCTAGGATATTTTATCACCTGATTAATTTTTGAAGAAAAAAAATTATTGTACTGACAATTACATTACTGGCGCTATCTCTGAAGAGTGCGTTGAACCATTAACAGTTGGCAACCGACAAACAGAAGGATGCGGAGTGTTTGCTGGTTGTTTTTAATTAGATTTCTCGCCCTCTAGGCCCAAGGGGTCCGGCTCGACGGTGTAATCAATTGATAAGATACTGAACAAAACTCTACATTTAAATGATCCATATTACGTGTTATCCTAATCTTAAGATAACCTAAAAAGTTCTCTGACAACTGCAAATAACAAATTTGCTCTTTGAAATGCTCATGGAGAGGCTCCTCATTTAAATAGTAATGTGGGCATTTAATAGCAAACCGATAATATCAATAGTAATCGGATGTGTTGCTCTCTCATGACTTTCACCGTCCACTCTTCTATAACGTATACTTACAACGCTGTATTTGATATAAATCTTCTTATTGTAGGATAAGTATTTTCATGGCCGGTCGCTATCTGACGACTTTAAAATTCTCTACATATTCACGAAATAAAACGTAACGATTCGGGTATGAAAAATCAGATGTGTTACTATTATTTAAAAAGGTGTGTTACTCTATCTACTTCATGTTAATCGGGACAAACATCATAGAAATGCTTTAATTTTTTTTTTTATGTAGATATCCTGAGAAGAAGAGACTACATAGGTCAAAGTGCTACAGTAAGTTTAAGAGCTGGCAGCTATGTGATGCTTTGAAATTGTATTTGTTGTTTAATTGTCCATAAGAAAGAATAACTATTTTCATTAGAAAATATAATAATATGAGAAATTGAAACAATAATATAGAATGTTTCGAAAATATTAAGACCATAAAAATGTTTTTGGTATATATAATTTGCTTTAACGAGATCTACATTTTTTCCGGTAAGATTCCGTCTGTCTCATAGAGTTTACGAGTTATACAACAGGCATTAAATCTGAAGAGGACTTTAACATTTTCTTCTGAAAAATGCAAGTATTTGTATTATATTGCTGTTAAAATAACTTAAGCTTTAGGTATTGTAATCAAATCTTCATGCAATTTTTGAGAAATTTAGGACGTTTGGATGGAGGAGATTATCTTCTATATAGCTGATTAGCCGTTTTTACTCTCTATACTCGTTCTATGTACAGAGAGATGGCTTTGTGTTACATCTAAAAATTCAATTCCGAGAATTCACCGGATATACACGTTATGGGTCCCATGCATCTGAGACCGATAGTTAACCTTATCATTATTATTACTTTTAACTATTATTAATTATGTGTTATGATTTAATGTGCAAATAAAATAATTGTTTATATTGCAGAAAGCTAGATTGAAGGCAGTGCAGAGTAGGGTGTTTACGAAACTAGGGCACTGCATAAGGCAGAAAATGTTAAAGACGCATGTGCGTGCAATACAGTAAGAAGTGACAGTGAATTGGGGGAGGTTTTAAAAGTTTAAGAAATGAGTTTCTCATTGTATAGAGGTAGTCACGTGTTATGTATAGTTCATTTTGGGTAGTGAGAATTGCATTGTTGGACGCATTGACGAGAGGTTCGTGGTCTTTTTGATCAATAGAAATAAAATAGTCATGACCCCACTTTATTCAATATAAGTAGCAGCTTGAAGACAGTTTGGTTCACATTGCAATGCGCAGTAGTTTTATATACTAATGCTCAGTTGTAAGTTCGGCTGTTAGGCTCACAATATTGAGTTAGGCTGTTAGGCGCACAACGTAATATTTAGTTGCTAGAAAAGCTTTGTGATATTCAGTTGCTAAGGGAGTAATTTTGTTATGTGAGTCAAAAGTGCTGGTTGTTATAGTTAAAGTTTGCAGTCAGAAAAAAAAAAAAAATAAACATTCTAAGTTAAAAGTGTGTAGTGACATTCAGAAGTACAATTCCTAACTACGCCTATTATTACTCCAGCCTGAGTTAGAAAAATTTCATGTTTACCGGCCAGCGTCATCGGAGATTCGAGCTGAGCTGAGGCAACGGTAGTATTCGTCGCTATACACAGGTACGAGGAGAGTGACGCTATAAACATGTAGGGGAATATATATATATATATATATATATATATATATATATATATATATATATATATATATATATATGTATATATATATACACACACACACACACACACACACACACTCAATTGACAGGTACGCAATATGGTATTGAGTATCGTATCTTCCAAGGATGCAGACTTTGGGAAAATCGCCACACACCAAATTATCCTTTACATTGAAAACAATTTGAAAATGTTTATTTTCTCAAAAATGGTTGTAACGATTTTAATTAAAATGCCGTATATGAAAGTAATTTACATGGCGAATGAGAAGTATATCTTGAATTTTCAGGGAAGAGTTTCTAAATACCTCTTTATTCTGGATGAATTTTTTGTAACTGACAAACCGAAAGAGATGGAAAAACATTACTGCACATAAAAAGAAATGTGGATCTCGTTAAAACACACAGGTTATGTCATAAACGTTTGCTTCGTGGAGTTAACCATTTTGAGATATTCCTTGTTATTGGTTTCAGATTTAAAATGCTTTTCTCACATGGAAATGTCCTAACTCCATGCATAGATACGAATTTAAAATCATGGCAACCAGCTTTCAAAAGAACTTATTATCGATTTGGCCTACTCTCATTTACCTTCTACTTACAAGGAAACAGTTATTTATACGATTTCTGTTAATGCTGTTTAACAGTAATTTGTTACAGCGATATAGTGAGGGATTACAGCGTCACGTGAATGGAACACAGAGACTTTTCCATTATGAAGTTGTTTATATACAAGTCGTGCAACTGGTATCTATGGTAACTGCACGTAGATGCTGATAGATGAATTTATTTATATCTTATCATAATATTTATGTAGAGGGTGGTGCACTGCACTACCCTCTGTTCTTGAGAGACTTAAAAGGAGCGGTAGGTCCGAAGGATAATTGCGCAATCATATTCAAAGCATAGACTATATTTAATCGTAGGGTGTAAGTAATCATTGTTGTTTTATATGTGATGCAATGTTATAAATAGCTATTATTTTAAAATTTAGATAAATTATTTAAAGTGAAAACATTGTTTAACACCTATTTATTGGAACAAGTCTAGGATATTTTAACATGTTATCAATTTTTGAAGAACAAAATCTTATTTTACTGACAATTACATTGCTGGTACTATCTCTGAAGAGTACGTTGAACTATTAATACGAGGTACGTCCAGAAAGGAAGTTCCGTTACAATTTATCTCCGCTGCAGCGCTGCGATCGCAGTTCCGCACATGCGCGGTAGACGCTTTGTATCAAGGAGAAGAAACGTGCGCCATTTTGAAATCCATGTCAGCCACATACACTTTGTTGTGCTAGTTTACAATGTCGGTGTTGATTGAAAATCCCGCCGCTTGTGAAACCAGATCTGTGATTCGTTTTCTGAATGCTAGGACAGTGAGACCAATTGAAATTTTTCGGCAAATTTGCGAAGTTTACGGACAAAATGCGATGAGTGATTCAATGGTGAGAAGATGGGTCCGACAGTTCAATGAAGGACGTAGTGATGTCCACGATGAAGAACGAAGTGGGCGTCCATCTTTGGTTACAGAAGAACTGGTTCACGCGATTGATGACAAGATCCAGGAAAACCGCAAGTTACAATTAGTGCTCTCGCTATGGAATTTCCCCAAAGCTCACGATCACTAATTCATGAAATTGTTAACGAAAAACTGAAATTTCATAAACTTTGCTCACGTTGGTTACCATAGATTCTTACTGAGCAACACAAAACAAAACGGATGTTTAGTGCACTTCAGTTTTTAACCCGTTATGATGAAGACCGTGAAGAATTTCTGACACAGATTGTCACAGGTGATGAGACTTGGGTTTCTTACGACACCCCTGAAAGTAAGCGGCAATCATTGGAATGGAGGCACACTTCATCCTCAGCAAAGGTTAAGCCGAAACAAATCTTGACACCTCGAAAAATTATGTGCACAGTGTTCTGGGACTGGAAAGGCATCTTACTCATTGATTTCTTACCGCGTGGTCAAAGAATCAAAGCAGATGTTTATTGCGAGACACTTAGGAAATTGCGCCGCGCAATACAGAATAAGTGCCGAGGATTACTGTCAAAAGGTGTTGTTTTTCTTCAGGACAACGCACGACCGCACACTGCAAATGTGACGAAAAACCTCCTACAGGGATTTGGCTGGGACGTGTTTGACCATCCTCCGTACAGCCCTGACCTCGCTCCTAGCGACTTTCATCTGTTCTTACATCTCAAGTCTTTCCTTGGCGGTCAACACTTCAACAATGACGAAGAGCTGAAGGAAAATGTTTCCAACTTTTTGAAGACACAGGCAGCAAACTTCTATGAAGAAGGTATACAAAAACTTGTGCCACGCTATGACTAATGCCTGCAAAATTTCGGCAGTTATGTGGAAAAGTAGTTTAAGAGTTGCAGAATTTTGTGCAATAAATAATTATTCTGTACCTGTACACAATTTAATTTTATTACCAAACGGAGTTTACTTTCTGGACGTACCTCGTAGTTGGCTAGCCGACAAGTAGTGCAGTGCACCTCCTTCTATATAATTATTAAGATAAGATATAGATAATTCATCAATCAGTATCTACGTGCAGTAAGCTACGATAGATACCAGTTGCACGACCAGTTGATAAACAAACTTCATAATGGAAAAATAAATCTCTGTTCCATTCACGTGACACTGTAATCACACACTACATCGCTGTAACAACTTATTATTAAAGAGCATTAGCAGAAATTGTGTAAATAATTGCTTACTTGTAAGAAGAAAGTAAATGAGGAAATACACTAGGCTAAATCGATAGTCAAATCTTTTGAAAACTGGTTGCCATATGGTTGAAATCTGTTTCTATGCATGGAGTCTAGAAATTTCCGTGAGAGAAAAGTATTTTAAATCGGAAACCAATAACAAGGAATACCTCAGAAATGATTAACTCCACGAAAAAAAAAAAAAAAAAAAAAAAAAAAAACGTTTATAGCAAACTTTTTGTTTTAACGAGATCCACATTTATTTTTGTGTCTTAAAGTTTTTTCTATCTCATGCGGTTTGCCAGTTACGCAAAATTCATTCAGAATAAAGAGATATTTAGAAACTATTCCCTGAAAATTCAAGATATAAATCTTATTCGCCATATAAATTTCTTTCCTATACGATATATTAATGAAAACATTTAGAGCCATTTTTGAGAAAATCAAAATTTGTAATATTTTTTCCATGTAAAGGATAGAAGATACTAAACCTAATTACCAAGTATGGTATTTTACCGACTTTTTGTTTTTAAATTATCGTGTTCACACACATACGGACCTTTTTCTAACAATGCTTTTTTGGGTGAAATGTAATACCTTCTGTTCTCTGAATATCTGTAACAAATTATTCTTAAAAAGGTTATTCTTCTAGCTATTCTTTTCGCCCTTCGTGGTGTAATGATGTCCATGCTAATTTCATACCCAAGGCTACGGGATCAAACCCGGCGCAGGTCGTTGGACTTTTCGGGCATAAAAATTCTTAGCATGGCTTCCTTCGGAAGGAAAGTAAAGTTGTTGGTCCCGTGTCGTAGATTTACGGCACGTAAAATAACCTCAAGCCTAATAAAAGAGGCCTCTGAGCAAAATAAAGCGGTTTTTCACGCCCTAGTGTAGAATGGGACGCTGAGAATCACAGCAGTTAAAGAGCGTCCATAAAAAACTTAATTTCCATTTTCTATCTATTTCATGCTAATCGATATATAATTAGCTGAAATGTTTTATTACATGCTTCCTTGTAAGTAGACGGGGAATAAAGCAATACCGTATGCTATAGCGATAGTCAACTTTTTTAAAAGTGGTTGCAGTTATTAAAATTCCTTTGTCCGTATGAGAAAAGTACAAGTAATTAAAGCTGAAACAAGCAATATATCAGAAACGGTCAGCTCTACTAAAATAAAATCTGATGTGTTCCATTCACATAACTATCTCTAGCTGTTCCAAATACATACTATCCCTAGAAAAGATTATTCTTTTATCTACATCATGCTCATCGAAATAAATAGAATCATGATTGGTCTTATTACTTGCTTCCTTTTAAGTAGAAAGGAAATAAGGGAATGCATTAGCCTGAAGTGATAGTCAAATGCTTGAAAAGATCTTCCCTACTAGAAACAATTAGGTTCGGTTCGCTTTGTAAGGTCCCTTTTGAGAAGAGTATAAGTATTTTAAAGCTAATAAAAACAATTAGGTTCGGTTCGCTTTGTAAGTTCCCTTTTCAGAAGAGTATAAGTATTTTAAAGCTGAAACTCATAACAAGTAATATTTCAGAAACTCAGTTCTACAGAAAACACACACACACACACACACACACTCACACACATACACACACTCACACACACACAACAAAACAAACCGTATGTGACATAAATTAATTGTTTTAATGAGATCTATATTTTTTTGGTTTTTTGCATTATGTAGGTAGTTGGTAGAGAAGATATTGCATTTTTGATAGTAAGATATTACAAGAAATACCTGTTTTGAGGATTCCTTAATCTAGATAGAAACATAGGACGATACCAAATTTTGTATTTATTTTTAGCACATTTCTAGATTCAACACGTATATTTAACAGAAAGAAAGAAAGAAAAAATCTCCCACTCCAACTACCCTTTACATGAAATATTTTTCAAAAACTTTTATTTTCCCAAAAGCGACTTTAATGCTTTTAAGATACCTACCAGTAACGTATATGACAAATGAAATTTCCACCTTGAATTTTCTGGTCATTCAGTGAGACTCGCTTCATTTGAAAATAATTTAATTTTTCTTCCACGTGGAATGTATGCATTGGTTAGAGAAACCAAAAACTGGATACCCAGATTTCACTGGAAATATAGGTTTTAAGATCCCCTGAAAATAGCATTTTAAATAAAAGGTGCATGTGTGTGTGTGTGTGTGTGTGTGTCAATGAAAAAAAATTGATATTTATTCAACATCTTCCAAGGATGCGACATGCAGATTTAATAAAAATAGCCTCCCACCAATCTCAAACTACCCTTTACATTGGAACATTCTTAAAAATTGTTGATTTTCAAAAATGGCCTCAACGATGTTTATTAAAATACCGTATATTAAGATATTTTCAGAATCACGACAAATGAAATGTGCAGCTTGCATTTTCAGGTAATACCTCTGAGATCCTCTTTATTCCGGAAAACTTTTGCATAACCGCTAAAACTCAAGAGTTATCCAAAATCTCATACAAAAATGCAGATCTCCTTAAAGCACACAGACTGGTATTTTTTGTAGAGTAACCATTTAGAGACATTCCTGGCTATTGGTTAGATTTGCCAATATATATATATACTTTTCTCAAATGGGACGTCGACATTCGTTTTTCTTTTGTTTTTTCCTAACCATGAAAAAAGAATAGAAATTAAATATCTCACATAGTGACCATCTTTTGAACGATTTCACTATCGTTTTAACCTAGTGCAATCCCTTATTTCCCTTGCAATTACAAGTAACAAGGCCACCTCTGCTAATATTTATCTCAAATAACATGGAGTAGTTAGATAAGTAAGGTTTTGTAAGAATATTTTGTTGCAGAATAGGCAGAGAAAGTCATGTAATGTAACACATCAGATGTTTTTGTAATCTGTAACCGGAAAATATTAAGCAATAAACAACGTAGCATACAGAAAAGGTAGATCTCTAAAACACACACTTTATTCCGAAACATTTTTTTGTGACATAGGTCATTTCTGAGGTATTCGTTATTAAATGTTCAAATGTAATCCTAGGTATCTCATGATTCAGCTAGCAAGGTTTCTTTACCTTGCAGAGTAAAGATTGGTATAGTGTTATTGATGTAGTTGAATAATTATTTTGAACCATAAAAGTATCTGAAAACTATGCTTTCATGATGAGCCTCTCGTCTTTAGGAAAATCTCACAAAAATTAGCAGAGAAACGCTCCATGTACACTTTCTTATATGTATGTATGTATGTATGTATGTATGTATGTATGTATGTATGTATGTATGTATGTATGTATGTATGTATGTATGTATGTATGTATGTATGTATGTATGTATGTATGTATGTATGTATGTATGTATGTATGTATGTATGTATGTATGTATGTATGTATGTATGTATGTATGTATGTATGTATGTATGTATGTATGTATGTATGTATGTATGTATGTATGTATGTATGTATGTATGTATGTATGTATGTATGTATGTATGTATGTATGTATGTATGTATGTATGTATGTATGTATGTATGTATGTATGTATGTATGTATGTATGTATGTATGTATGTATGTATGTATGTATGTATGTATGTATGTATGTATGTATGTATGTATGTATGTATGTATGTATGTATGTATGTATGTATGTATGTATGTATGTATGTATGTATGTATGTATGTATGTATGTATGTATGTATGTATGTATGTATGTATGTATGTATGTATGTATGTATGTATGTATGTATGTATGTATGTATGTATGTATGTATGTATGTATGTATGTATGTATGTATGTATGTATGTATGTATGTATGTATGTATGTATGTATGTATGTATGTATGTATGTATGTATGTATGTATGTATGTATGTATGTATGTATGTATGTATGTATGTATGTATGTATGTATGTATGTATGTATGTATGTATGTATGTATGTATGTATGTATGTATGTATGTATGTATGTATGTATGTATGTATGTATGTATGTATGTATGTATGTATGTATGTATGTATGTATGTATGTATGTATGTATGTATGTATGTATGTATGTATGTATGTATGTATGTATGTATGTATGTATGTATGTATGTATGTATGTATGTATGTATGTATGTATGTATGTATGTATGTATGTATGTATGTATGTATGTATGTATGTATGTATGTATGTATGTATGTATGTATGTATGTATGTATGTATGTATGTATGTATGTATGTATGTATGTATGTATGTATGTATGTATGTATGTATGTATGTATGTATGTATGTATGTATGTATGTATGTATGTATGTATGTATGTATGTATGTATGTATGTATGTATGTATGTATGTATGTATGTATGTATGTATGTATGTATGTATGTATGTATGTATGTATGTATGTATGTATGTATGTATGTATGTATGTATGTATGTATGTATGTATGTATGTATGTATGTATGTATGTATGTATGTATGTATGTATGTATGTATGTATGTATGTATGTATGTATGTATGTATGTATGTATGTATGTATGTATGTATGTATGTATGTATGTATGTATGTATGTATGTATGTATGTATGTATGTATGTATGTATGTATGTATGTATGTATGTATGTATGTATGTATGTATGTATGTATGTATGTATGTATGTATGTATGTATGTATGTATGTATGTATGTATGTATGTATGTATGTATGTATGTATGTATGTATGTATGTATGTATGTATGTATGTATGTATGTATGTATGTATGTATGTATGTATGTATGTATGTATGTATGTATGTATGTATGTATGTATGTATGTATGTATGTATGTATGTATGTATGTAGGTAGGTAGGTAGGTAGGTAGGTAGGTAGGTAGGTAGGTAGGTAGGTAGGTAGGTATGTATGTATGTATGTATGTATGTATGTATGTATGTATGTATGTATGTATGTATGTATGTATGTATGTATGTATGTATGTGTGTGTGTGTATGTATGTATGTATGTATGTATGTATATATATATATATATATATATATATATAAATCCTGATTTTAAGCTAGCAGTTTAGAAAGTTGTATTCATTTAGTTCACTATAAATTATATAGTAAGTTTTTGATGTCTTATACGATTTACATAATTCTGCAAAATTTAACCAGAATAAAGAACGTTTCATAGGCCTTTCCGAGAAAATTCAAAATAAACGTTTTGTTTGTGATGTGAATATCTTTAATATACAGTACTTTAATAAAAATCGCTAGAGCCATTTTAGAGAAAATAAAAAATTTCGAGAAATGTTCCTAATAAAGGATAGTTGGGGGTGGGAGGATTTTCTTGAAAATTTCCGTGTCGTATCTTTGGAAGATACTGAACTCGTTTTGAGCTATGCTGTCCATAGATGCACACAAACAGATAGACATTTTCTAAAATGCTTTTTTCAGACTCAGGGGAACATCAAAACATATACTTCCGGTGTAATATCGGTATCGAAGTTTTGGGTGGAATACAATACCTTCTCTAACCACGGGCTAGAGAAAGTAAAAATGTGTCAGAGACCAGTGGTTTCATTTTAAATGATGAAGACTCAAGACAAATTTCGAGTTTCGAACGTTTACAGGTGGTATCCATCATTCGATGTGTATAGTGATACCAGTAATTCTATTAATGGCAGTACAGTTCGAAGGCTAGGAGGGGTGGTTTCAATGGCAACGACGTTGACGAAACACGTTATTCCAACCAATTAGGGCGAGCCATTCCCCTTATCTTGTAATTGGTTGGAGTAGTGTGGTGAGACATGGCCACCGCTGTTGCCATAGAAACGACCCCTCCCTTAGCCTTCGAACGAACTCAACTGTCACGATCCTAAAGTAATTTAAAGGCAGTGTCAAGAGAGAGAGAGGGAGAATATATATATAGCTTATTTATTGTATCCCATTGCCATCGTTGCTTTTTAAAACAATATCAGCAATAATTTGATCCGGACTTGGAAGCTGTTGCAGTAGATTGCTTGATTTGTCAGAGTTTACTAAGTGTTAATATTTAACAGTTGTGCGTATAATTCTGTACATCTTTTTAGACAGAATTAACATCCTTTGTAATTTGCACTTTGTTGACCCTGAAATTCATGTAAATTGATGAAGAATTTGGGTTTTGATGCAGTTAGACTGTTAGAGGATGTGCATCCCATCATGTTTAACATAGCGCGGGGCCCGATGACTGCAAATATTACCTGTGATCATTTCATAGTCAAAAGGAACCTCTTAGGTTTTCCTTAAATATTATTAATTATGTATTTAAATTCTAACATTCTCAGAGATTTGTAAAGCATGCAATGCTGATCGATCATTAATAAAATTAAAAAAATAAATAAATATTCTAGGCATCTTATGCGCGGAGATACAGGACATTTTGATTTTAGAGATTCAACCTTAAGAGCAGCATTATAAAGCCTGATGACATCGCAAATGTTTTCTTCTATAGGATCGCTTTTTGAGATCTAAGAAAAATGAAATGATATTTTGATGACAGAATCATCTGAATAGGATTGAATCCCATTTATAAATCTGATCACCATTAAGACGGTATCACAGAACGCTGCAGTCCCCTAATCATAACGCTAACTTTTTTTATACTTTAAGTTGATGTGCATAGCTTTTGACATTTGCCGATTTTTACTTTCTCTATCGCATATGTTCAACGTACATAGCAGATTGAGAACGCATTGTATTTCACCCAAGAAATCAATACCGAAGTCTCGCCGGATATTTATATTTTGAGATCCCCAAAATCCCAATCCCCCCCCCAAAAAGGATTTTTAGAAAAAGATCAGTGAGTGTGTGTGTGTGCGTGTGTGTGTACAGCATAGCTCAAAAACGAAAAGTTCTTTAAATACCAATTTTCAAAGATGCGAATCGAAGATTTTGAAGAAAATTCTCAACTCCACACTACCCTTTACATGGACCAATGTTCAAAAATTTGTATTCTCTCAAAAAATGGTACTGGCGATTTTGATTAAAATACCGTATATTAGACATGTTTTACAAGTCAAATAAAATGTATATCTTGAATTTCCTAGGAATAGCCTCTAAAGTTCCTTACATTCTGAATGACTTGCATGTCTGGGAAACCTTAAAAGTTAGACAAAAACTTGCATGCAGATGCACATACAGATATTCCTATGTGTGTTAAATTTCTGTGATTGCATCTAGTCTTCATCAAGTTGATTTAATTCTCTGTGAGCCAACATAAGCCAATCTACGGCTTATGCTATTAACATTTCTATTTGAAATGCGGTTTATATGAAATTATGAAATACTGAGTAATCCTTGAATTCATTTTCACATTTATGATACCGATTAAACTTTAGCAGAATACACACACAAGTTACTGGCTGGCTGAGGTTCAGCCAGAGTGTTTTTGCTGCGTATCCACCCTCAACAGGGTTTAACCGCAGGGTTTTTATTTCGGGATGGGGTGTTAAGGATGGCTGTTTCAATTTTTGGGATGGGTGAGAGTAAAAAGAAGGTAGCATTTTGCTCCCCAACGAATGTCATTTGGGTGCAGCGACCCTTCTGCACTTCTGGTGTATGGAGTTTCAAAATTATGTGTTAAAAACATGTTAGAATAATTTTGCAGGTTATACATTTTGAAGTTAGTCACCTCTTGGTGATAGAATAGTCCAGCGCAATTGGCAGGCTGAGGGCAGCCCGAGGTGTGCTAGACGTGTCCCTGTTCTCGGAGAGGACTTAACCACGTTCTGACGGGATTGTGGGTTTTGCAGGATGGCGGGTGTGTTTTGGGGTTGTGGAGTGACAGGAGGAAGCAAATATTGCTCCTCGACGGTTGCCTTGATGGTGCACCACTGGTGTGTGTTAATTATAATGTTTGGTTTGAGGTTTTGATTTTGAATCCAAGCAACTCTTGATAGCAGAATAGCCGTATTACATATATTATTATAGGTCAAATGGAAAAGAATTGGTCAGCTATGCTAATCCTAAAATCCACTACTCTTCCATGCAATCGCGAGAAACAACTGAAAATTGATGGTGCACCACTGGTGTGTGTTAATTATAATGTTTGGTTTGAGGTTTTGATTTTGAATCCAAGCAACTCTTGATAGCAGAATAGCCGTATTACATATATTATTATAGGTCAAATGGAAAAGAATTGGTCAGCTATGCTAATCCTAAAATCCACTACTCTTCCATGCAATCGCGAGAAACAACTGAAAATTGACTGGACTGCAAAAACATAAAAAATATTGAACAATTCAAACCATTAACTCATATATTAGAAATGGCTTATGTCATAAAAAGTTATAAATAAATATCTTTGCACTCAGACGCTGTAGCGAGTAATCTAGCGGCAGTAGTTCGCGCTGTTATGGTAGTAGCAACGGTAGCTCAGTCGATAGTAAGGCGCATCACAACGGAAGTGCTACAACTTCACGCCATTAAACAAAGGAAACTATTTCTACAGCACACTAGAATAGAATCTCATAGTTCTGATCATCGAGAACCTTCATAAAGAAAAATTCTGATGTGTTCCATTCACATAACTTTCTCTAGCTGTTCCATATACAAACTATTCATACAAAAGAATATTCTTTTAGCTATATCGTGCTAATCGATATAAACATTAGCATAAATGGTCTTATTCTTGCGACCAGAAGAGCAATAAGGGAATATATTAGGCTAAAGCGACAGTCAACTCTTTTAAACGCTGGTTGCTATTTATTCAGAAAGCAAAGATTTCTTACAGCTTTCCCTGCATGAGGGATTGCATTCAGACAAAGAATAATAATTAAGCAAAATATTTGTAATAAATAAAATAAAAAAGTATTAATATATATAATACAGTTGTACAGTTGAGGTTTTCGGCTCGCTTTGCATGATTCCGTTTGAGAAAAGTTAAAAAAAAAAAAAAATAATAAAAAAAAAAAAAATTATATTCTTTAACGAGATCTATATTTTTGTGTGGTAATTATTTTGCCTATCTCTTGCAGTATAACCGTCATGCAAAATTCTGCAAACCTCATCCAGAATAAAGAGGTCGGCTATTCTCATAAAATTCAAAATATACATTTTACTTTGGATGTATATATTATTAATATATGACATTTTAAACAAGACCGTTAAAGCCATTTTTGGGAAAAACATGTTCTATGTAAAGGGTAGTTTGTGGTGGGGATTTTTTTGAAAATCTTGTGTCGCATCCTTTGAAGATTCTAAACTTAAATACCAAGTTTGATATTTAATGGTATTTTCGTTTTTGAGCGCTATGTTGTCTAGACATACACACACGCTACTTTTTCTAAATATGTTTTTTTCGGACTCAAGGGACCTCAAAACATATATTTGCGAAGAAATATTGACATCGAATTTTGGGTGGAATACAACATCTTCTCCAGCTACTGTGTATATTGTATGAACATACATGCTAGAGAAAGTAAACATATCTCGATTAGAAAAAGCGTAGTATGGTTATTTTGTTAATGTGTTTATACATTCCTGCAAATAAAAATAAATCCTTACCTGTAGTAAACGTATTGCAGTACATCTTCGTGGTAAAATGAAACATCCCTTGCATACTGTAAAGATGATGGAAATTTCTTCCGTTCTTCACCGATTGAGATGTATTTTGTATGCCTTTCATCAATACCAGTGAACTTCAATAAATATCCCGGCATTCATTAGAAATATATGCGTGAAAACAAGACTAACAAGAAATTATGGCTTGTGGATTTAGACGAAAATAGTATAATTTAAAGCTGCATTAAATTACAAAAAAGAATATGTAATTTAATTTACTTCCATATTATTTTGTGCGCGTTTTCTGTAAGGTTATATCGAGAAATAAATCGAGAGTACTAAACTTTTGGTCGCTGGTGAAAGTCGATATTACTCAACCCAGATATCGATTACTTCGAAAGCAGTGTCATCTAGTAGAATTGGCCTGAACTTGAATTTCAAAAATATTTATGATGGAAAAATACAGAAGGTGCTGTTGGGTATTTTCGGAGATGAGATATTTCTAGGTTCCCGAACTTTCAAAATTTTAAACTAGAACTCTTTAGTTAAATTTTGCATAATCAATAGTATGTAACTAAACTCTCTAATTTACAATAATGTAATAACATCTGCATTTTAGCATATCTGTTTCGATTTCTAACCTCTCCTTAAATGCTTTTCATTTTTTGTTTTGTTGGTATTATTTGCAAATGCTTGCCAGTTGCCACACGCTTAGAAAATGCAATTTAACGATTGAGGTAATGAGTGAGTAACGGGTGGAAGAGAAGTTTTACAAGAGCATTACACATTCGCAGAAGATCGGAAAATAAAGTAGTGTAGTTCGAAAGCGAAAGAATGGCAATGTTAAATTTCGGCGGCAGTGAAGTAAGTGGTGGAAAATGTCAGGGTTTAGCCGGTATGAAATGTGACGAATATCACACTCACATTGCTCCAGTAAGCAATGATCCTTATGAGTGTATTAAAAATAATGAAGCACTGGCTATGCATATTTCATTTAATGGTTATTACGGATATTTACCGCATGTACAATCTGCAGGTAGTGACTTCGAAATGGATACTACAGATACACTAGGAAGTGCCAGTCTTAGTGATCAAAACGCGAATGTTTATGGTTATAGTTACTCCAATATGCAATCAGTTAATGGCAGGGTGATGCATGTTCCGTTTGTCCGAAGAAAACGTAACTGTGGGGAATCAAACGAAGCTGATACTTCAAAGAGGCTTAAAAAAGAAGGTAAATTAGTTCTTAAATAACTTTAAATTAATTTTTTTTCCTCAGTGTTAAGGGGCATGGTAATGAAAGTTTGCTCTTAACTACCTATTGCATTTCAGAGACCGTTGGTCTTGATTCTGCGCAAGGAAGGGTGCTTCCGACAACCAACAACAACAATGATTTTCACTACCCTCGATGTCTCATGGGTCACTACGTGTAAAGCTATTGTAAAATATATAAATGGATTGAAATAATAAGAGCAAATGTTTCATACTTCATAGCATTTATTCCAAGACTTTTGTTTCCTTCCTAGAACACAAAGCAATATATGGAAAGGATACTGAACGCAGCCAAAGGTTCGTCACTGAAGAACATGATTTGGAGTTGGAGAACTTACTGAAGCAAACACATGGCTGTGATTTGTATCACTTCTATTCATGTGATATTTAATGGTAATCGCTTTTTAATACGTCTGCAGTGATCTATGGATAACTAGTATTTATATTTCAAAAGTAACACTATATTTATATAGAAGCAATACTTGTATAACAGTTGTAATTAAACATTTTAAACATAACTATGTGTGTCTTTATTGAAAATCCACCTACAAACCTTTTAACTATATTGACACCATTTTCCTTCTGTACGGACTGAATTTTTCTTAGATGACAACCTTTTTAATGGTTAAAATAAAGAATGAAAAATCTTTACTCTTGTGTGGCATGCCTTAATTTAGACGATATGACTGATGTAGTGATTAATTTGGTAGAGGATAATTTGCTGTTACTAGTTATATGACAACTGCAGCTTTAAAGCAGATTGAGTGCACATTTATTTTCTTAGCTAAAGTACATAATTTTTTAGCAAACCTGGAAGATTCTATTGCACACTCTTTTTTTATCAGCTTCTGTTGTAACTAACATAAAGCAAAAATTATCACTAGCATAAATAATTACAGTAATACTGATTCATTAATGTTTTAACCAATTTAATATTGTTGGTATTCATATTGTTTCTTAATGATGCATTTAACAACAAGAGTTATCGTAAAGATTGGAACATTATATTCATTTAACTATCATGTAGTAGAAGGATAGAGGCTGTTGTCCATTGCAAATAGGGATGTGAGAAAGGGTTATTTTTGGGTAATGGTTATAAGTTTCAGTTACAGTGCATTAATGGTAACATGTAATGGTAAATGGTAATGATTAGTTGTAACTATGTTTCAATTTGAATGATTTTGATAGATGTGTTATTTGATTTAATCAAATTGTTGTGCAATAAAACCCGTGATTAGCTCCCGATTATAATGCTATCCCATTTATTACATTCTGTTTATAAAACCCTTGGACATTCTATATCAATAGTCCATGATTTTACTTGCTTTAAACCTTCGATAACCTGCTATTAGTTTTTTTTTAGGGGGGGTAAAAATAAAAATATTGTATATAATTTGCAGCATTTTTAATGTTTTAAAAGTATGCAGAACAAATAATTTGACTACTCTGCGGTCAATTATTTTAACTGGAAAATCCCTGCATTCACTACAACTGGGCATATTATTTTCTTGAAAGAAATCTATACTTTCAAAAGGCTCCATCCATATCAAAGTCTTTTATCCTTTCTTTAAATTCCGTGCTATATATGAGTTGTAAAGTAATACAAAATGGCAAGGCATAAATGTAATAATTAGTGTATGTGATGGCAATAAAAATATATATATATATATATATTTTTTTTTTTCATAAGAAATGATCGCTTGTTCTTCTATGGTGTGTACTTGACCCAAATATTAAAATAAAATTTACTATACTGCGTTTCTTATTAAATTGTGTCAAAATTGCTTTTTCATATCTAGTAAATCATATCTGATGTATATAAAGCTATCTTGACTATTATGCATTTAAGGCCACAAAGAAGTTTCTCCTATGTCAACACTGATTACTATAGTGGTTTATAATCATAAAATGCATTACCATTTCTACAAGTACACAATTTGTACAGGTGAATGAGGTATATTGGAACCAAATATAAAAATACATGAAGCAGATATAATGGAAAATACATTGCTATTGCTAACAATAATAATAAAGAAGTTTAAGCATATGATAAGTATTGCAAGATGTTAGGATAAAGATGGTAATGATATTCTGAAAGGTGGTGTTGCTAGAGGAGCAACATTAATACCCAAACAGGTTGTCTAACATTGCAGAATAAGCAGACAATCTCAGTTGGTCACGTGTGTAGCAAAGCAAATAATTTTACACTTGAATTAACATTACCGCCGAATTCTGACAGCATGTCTAGCAACTTGTCTTGTGTAGGGCATTACATTACATCTGTTGTCAAGACAACCAGGGTTAACCTAAAAGTAGCCAATCACCCTTTTAGCTCATTCTGCACCCCACTGACAAAGCTCAGAGGGAGTGTTGCCACAGCACAGATAGCCACACATGCTATATAGCAGCATTGCATTAATGCATTGTGGTGTGAAATAAAAGTTTTAGCATGCAATGTTAACTGCAAACTGTACAATTATATACAATCGTAATTTTTCAAATACTAAACATGTGGTTATATGATAGTGAACAAGTTTTGTGGTAATTATTTTAGACTTCAAAACCTCTGCTACAAATCCTGTATGAGTGACAATATCTATTCTCGGCAATAATATGTGATGGAACTATGGTTTTCAATCTTTCAATTATTTTCAGAGGCTACCTAAAAATAATAAGTATCCATTTTCAATATAAGTATTAAAGAAATACATTAAACTTTAAAATAAACCTCTCCCCCCCTCCCAAAGAAAGGGGGGAAAATTGTTTGGCAGGTTAACATAAGACCTTAGTTGTGCTTACTTCTAAATTTGGTGTGTATGTCACAACTTTCTTTAGCCATTGCAAATTTGCATAATTACTTTACATTTTAATGGTTTCTACAACTTTACTTTCTCAATCACATACTCTGTACATAGTAGGTGGAGAAGGTATTATATTCCACCCAAAAATTCAATGTCGATTTCACTGGAAATACATCTTTTAAATTCCTTGAATCCAAAGAAAAGCATTTTTAGAAAACGATCCGTGTGTGTAAACAGCATAACTCAAAAACTTGACATTTAAGTTCAGCATCTTTCAAGGATGCACAGATTTTCAGGATCCCCCCACTCCCAACTATTTTTACACAGAAAATGTTACATGAATAACATATTTTTAATATTTTTTTATCTCAAATACAATGTATATCTTGAATTTTCTGGGAATAGCCTCTGAAGAACTCTTCATTATGAGACGTATGCATAAGTGGTAAACCGTTAAGAGATCTAAAAAATTGTAGATCTTAACACACTGTTTATGTAATGCTTTTTGTGCATTTCTGAGATGTTCCAATACTTAGACTTTTCTCAAATGACAAGTTATTCAAGTTTTGTCATTCTGGTCATGCAAAGAAAAGGGAATCTCAATTGCATCACATAATGACTGGCTTTTTAAAGGTTTTGACTATTGCTTTAGTGTGTTCCCTATTTCACTTGCACTAAAGGCATTAAGTGAAAAAACCATTTCTGCTAACAGTTATCTTGATTAGCTTAGAAGCTTTTATAAGTTGCAGAATATTTGAGTGTCATGTGAATAGAACACATACGATTTTTCTAAAGCAATTTTTGTGTATATTCCAATTTCCTAGTTTACAGAATTCAGCCAAAATGAAGCAAATGCAAAAATTTGCAGAAAATCCAAGATAAAGGTGTTATTTCCCATGTGAATGGATATGTCAGAGAATATTTTAATTGAATCTTTGGAGGATGCTGAACTTTAATACAAAGGTTGATATTCTATTTGGTTTCTATGCTATTTACTCTTCACATTTAAGTACTTTATTAAAAAAAATTATCATTGATTTCAGGGTACTTTAGGTAGGTATTTCCAGTAAAATCTCAATATTGATTTCCTGGATGGTTTACAATGCTTTGTTCTCCATTGGTAAGCAGCAGAAATAAAATAACTGGCTCCCTGCATGTAATTCTGTGCTCAAGTGACCTTAATCTTATTTGAGACTTGTAATGTTGTGAGCAGATGATATGGATTAGTTGTTAAATCCAGCTGTTCTAAAATGCTTAAACAGAGTGAAATCCCCAAGTGACTTGATGCATTTATGTAGTTAGGCAGTTAAATTATACTGAATTGGAGATTGGCACCAACATTTTTACATTTATGAGAGGAACCTTAATTCTGGTAGACCATTGTTACTTTTGAATTAGACATTGAAGCTTCACTCAAGTGCTTTGTAGATAGGCTAAAAAAATGATGCTTGGGGTATAGTTCTGCTGAAGATGCAATTACCTCATGGTTAAGTTAAAGCTGCTCATGGTGTTAAATCGGTTTAATTAACATCTTCCATACGTAGTATAATTTGATACCAAATCATGCATTCTAGCAATATTGAAGACTGGCTCTGTGTATAATCCCAAAGTTGTAGTTAATTTTTTATATATTTCTCTCTAAAGTTAACAATGAAGGCGTTCTCCTTTCTTCCAAACATTTAGAGTATAAAATCTTTAAATGTCCCATAGCAGTCTCCACCTGGAGATCTGATTGGGGACTGTTTTGAAAGCCATCCCTGTCTTTAGTCAGCGGGTCCACACTTTATCCTCAAATTGCCACTTTGCAGTCACTATTTATTGCTATGACAGATTTTTAAAGAAAGTAAGAGTTTAGAAAGAAGATATCCATTAGGCTTCAAATGTTCTAATACAGTAAGGGTCTGAAACCAAAATAGAATCGGAAAATATAAAGAGGTCTGTTAAGGAAAAGAAGGATACCAGATTTGGTCATTAAACTTATGGCCTGATCCGATTTGTGAGCAGCCCCTACCTTTTAGCTCTACAGTTGCATCACAGAAAAGTAAGGGATGGAACCTTATGTAATTGTCAGGATTGATTTCTTGAAGCCTCTATGTATAGAAGAATTAAGGGCTCTTCTCTCTTAGATAACAGCTTCCTTTTTGCAGCCTTTTTCAAATGTTTCAAACCAACATATTAAATCCCTTTATAAATGCTGAGAGACAGGATTTGGGTGAAATCATATTTAATTTCATGAACAAACTCCATTCAGAATGGATTCATGCATATATGAGAATTTATTGTGATGCTTCCAGTGTATTTGTGAAAAGACTGAAGTTGTTTATGACATTTACTGCAAATAAATGCTTTGCTAATGTAATTACTTCATCCTTTATTTCTAGAAGCTAGGCTTTTCTAAGGTTGTTTACTCCAACTTTGAAATACTCAATGAAAACATTAATTTTAATAAATAATAGTAATGTTATTAACCTAGTATATCATTACATTGATGTTTGGTCACCCTTTGTGGTGTAATGGTTACCATGCTAATTTCATATGCCCAAGGTCGTGGGTAAAAATCTTTAGCATGGCTTCCTTTGGAAGGGAAGTAAAACTGCTGGCCCATGTCGTAGATTTACGGCATGTAAAAGAACCTCAAGCCTAATGGAGAGGCCTCTGAGCAAAATTAAGTAGTCTTTCACACCAATTTAGAATGGGACGCTAGTAACCACAGTAGTTAAAGAGCATCCATAAATAACACACCATTATTTACATTTGTTTATGTATTTTATACAAGTTTACAATTCATCTAAACTATAGATGTGCATTTGTTTTTAATATTAGTCAAGGCTAATTGAGCTCAATAACCTGTTGTACAGTGCAATATCTCTGTAAATTTAACACTGTGCCTTGTTACAATTATAAAATTGTCTTGTAAACAGATATTAAAAGCAAGCAATATTTTATGAAACTGTGATTAAAATTGTAAATAGTAAAAATAATTTAGTGAAATGCTTAGGAAAATAAGATTGGGAGTTCAGAAGAAAATACTCGAAAATAGTACAGTTACAATGCACATTAGCGCTCTCCAAATTGTCTGGTGTGAAAGGGTGTCATTTATTTCTACTGTTATAATGAGATTCTGTACCACAATGCGATAGCAATTAGTCATATTAACATAAGTGTACCTAGATTTTGGTTTCACTGTAGTTCATATAAGCGAGCAATGTACTCTGGGATCATTAGCATCAACTAGCTTATTGACAAGTTATTTCTAAGAAAATATTTAGAAGGTTGTTAACCATGTTTTACTAAACAGGCTACCTTGAAATTCAAAGTTACCATTCTTTTTAAAATGTCAGTTATTGTGAATGCCCATGGGCCAGAATTTCCTCTGTAAACCTATTTCTCACTTAGATTTTTTAGCTGCAAATTAGTGTTAAAATTGTGAAAATGCGAACATATGCAGTAATATACACATTAAAATATGTATTTCTATCAAAAACCTTAAAAAATGCAAAATTAAATTATTTTAATGTACCTATTCCTAATAGATGTAAAGAAATTCTTTAATTTGACTCTTCAATAAGAACGTACATGTATATGCAAATGTTTGGTGTAATCATAATGATATGTAGTCAAACCCATAGTGTTACAAATGCTGTAAAGGAAATGATTTATTAATTTTTCAAATTAAAGAGGGAGGAAAAGAAACAAAGCTAATAACTAAGCATTATTTCAAAGGATATTATGCCAAAAAAGTAAAATATGCAATTCTTCTGAGTTATAGTATGAAATAATTATCCGTTTGAAGCTTGATATAAAATGGGGGAAGGGATTTGACACAATTTAAGTTTATGCCTTGAAAGACCACATAAATAATAAAACTCACTTTTTTTTTTTGTTTGTTTGTTTGTTTTTAATTTAATGTCCTTTAATCTGGTTGGTCATATTGGACAACGAATGAAATTGGTGAAGTACTCAAATGATCTCGGGGTCTATGGAGCTTAAAGTTACTCGACATTTGTCTTCTCAGGATAAGGGAAAACCCCGAAAAAAAAACCTTATCCATGTAACTCACCCTAAGCGAGATTCGAACTCACGACCTGTTGCATGTGAAGTAGACACACCACACTACTCAGGCAGGCAAAACTCACTTTTGTGTGGAGGAACTTGCATGGTTTCAATTTCTGCTTGGAGGTAGGGGGTAAGATTGGCATCTATTTCCCCGAATCTTCATGTGAATTTTAATGACACATCTAGCTTATAGAAAATCGTTGCTGCTTAAATGTGAAATATTTGTGTTTAGCCAATTATTTTAATAACTTAGAGATTTGACACTCCTGAGTCATCTTTTAAAACAGCACTCTTCAAATATTCACTGTTGGTATTAAATAGTAGCATATGCACTCAGAGCTTAACTATGTAAAAGGCTACCTATCTTGAATTATATTAATAAGTGGTCTTTTGTTCATCTACTTGTTTTGAGGCAAAAATACTGAATTGTACATTATCATACTGGTTATTGTCAGAGCAGGATGAAATGGCATTACAACAAAATAACATATCTTGCTGCAATGGTGTAAAAAACCTAAGATAATGTACAGTAAAACATCAAACATATAGCAGTTTTAACTATTGCATATTTTGGAATTTTCTGTAAGAAAGGGCTGGTCTTATCATTGGTGTCTGAGAATTTTCACATCTTTTATTACCAGACACGAAAGAAAAGGGGACAAAAATGTATAGTCTCTAAAATAAAGTATATGTAGCTAATAGTTTGGATAGCATTTTTTGCCATTAAGTGCAAAATGATTAAGACAGTAGACTTCTAAAAACTATTTAGGAATTTCTGCTACATTTCTCTCCAAAATGGTAAAACAAAAGCGATTATTTTTAGTGACGAGTTTTCTGATTTCTTCTTAAATGTTATTGGAAAGTGTTTTTTACTCAAGAAGTTTTTATAGATTTCAGGTACACAGATATCCACAAAGCAGAGTGCCACATTCTTCTGCAGTATTGCACCATGCAAGCTGCTTGAGAGACCTGTCAAGATGCCAACACAGAGATGGTGAATGTGCAAGTGTAAATGAAGTTATTTTTGTACCTACACTCATCTGTCTGAGATTCTTGTACATTTGTGTTAACAGCTGACTCAGCTCTAATAAAACATAGAATGTTTTAAAAAACTTGTCTTTTTTTTTTTTAACTTCCCTCTCCCATTCTTTGATATACTGGAAAATTAAAGTTAAATATAAATAAAATACCATATATTTTGGCAGATAAGACAATAGTTGAGCCATTAAAAAAACAAAACAAAAAACTGATGTGTTCCATTCACATGACTTTCTCTTCTTCTGTGTAACAAATTATTGTTAATAAGCTAATTCTTCTATTTACTTAAAGCTAATCAAGAAAAAATTTGCAGAAATAGTCTTATTACTTGCTTCCTTTAAGTAAAAGTGAAATAAGGGAATAGCATAGGTTAAAGTGAAGACAAAAGCTGGTTACTAGGTGACTGAAGTTCCTTTGTATGGACAGGAGTTGACAAATTCCTATATCAAAAAAGCACAAGTTCTTCAAAGCTGAAACCAAAAACAAGGAATATCTCAAAAACAATCAACTCCTGGAAAAAAATGTATACAACATAAATTGTGTTTTTTAATGTGCTCTACATTTTTTGTGTGGTAAGTTTTTGTCTATTTCTTACGGTTTAGCAGTTATGCAAAATTCATCCAGAATAAAGTAGTCTTCAGAGGCTATTCCCAGAAAATTCAAGATATACATATTATTTGTCAGGTAAATATCTTTAATATACAATATTTTAATCAAAATCATTAGAGCCATTTATGAGAAAATCAAAATTTTCGAAAAAAGTTCCATGTAAAGGGTAGTTGGAAGTGGGAGGGGATTTTCTTGAAAATCTTTGTGTCTTATCCTTGGAAGATAGCAAACTTAAATACCAAGTTTGGTATTTAACAGTCTTTTCTTTTTTGAGCTAGGCTGTGCACAGACACACGCACACATGGACCCTTTTCCAAAAATGCTTTTGTATACACTATGTACATAGTACGTGTAGAGAAAGTAATCTGATGTGTTCCATTCACATGACTTTCTCTTCATCTTTGCAACAAATTATTGCTATAAAGCTTAGGCTTCTATTTACTTTGTGCTAATCGAGAAAAAATAGCAGAAATAAGTTTTATTACTTGCTTCCTTGTAAGTAGAAGCGAAATAAGGGAGTACCATAGGTTAAAGTGATAGTCAAAAGCTAGTTTCTATGTGACATAAATTCCTTTGTATGAACAGGAGTTGACAAATTCCTGCATGAGAAAAGTATGTTTTTTTAAAGCTGAAACCAATAACAAGGAATATCTCAAAACCGATCAACTCCACGAAAAAAAAATGTGTATGCTAAGCTGTCCATGGGCATACACACACAGACATTTTTTCTAAAAAAATTTATTTTTTTGATTCAGGGGTCCAAAATATGTATTTCTGGTGAAATCTCCATATCAAAATTTTGGGTGCATTACAATATCTTCTTTATACACTATGTACATAGTATGTGTAGAGAAAGTAAAAAGAAGCTAAGTGCCTTTCAATGAAATACATGTAATAACATTTTTTTTTTGTTATGGGTATACCTTTAAGTTGAAGATTGCTGTGACCTCTGGAACTTTTGGAAAAATATGGTCCCCAATGTGGATTCTGCATTCAGTGAAAATTTATTGCCTCAAACTTTCTAATGAAAACTAATTACATTAAATGTGAATGATAAAAATGCTGTTAATATACTGGGTTTTTAGATTTATTTGTTTTTAGTGCCAGCGGGTTTAAATGCATGATGTCATTATTAGATTAGCGAGCCCCTTGACTGAAAGGGCATGTGAGGAATTGCACTTTGAATGCATTGCTGCCTTCGTATACAGGTTGATGTGCTCAGCGGTGTAGAACTGCTTTTCACCAGGACAAATTTTGCAATCTTTATTCTGTTTTCATTTACTGCTATGAAGAGTATGAAAAACCATTTATTATAATAGGTATGTTGTGTGATTACAGCCCTCCATGTTATAACCGTCCAATTTCAGTAGGTGACCTTGAAACTCATGCTTCTACTCACTGTTCAGTAATCCTCTGTAAGAGACAATGCATGATAGACTCGCTACCTAGTATTGATGTCATGCATGGACAAACAACTGGCAGCAAAGGCTGATTAATTCTAAAGATCCTATATAATCAAAGTGGCTTTCATTCAGACAACACAGATTCGAATATAGATCTGTAGGTTTGCCAACCCAACCTATCAAGCAAACCAATCTGGAAGTTTTATAAACCTATATAAATGTAAATGGCGTATTATTTATGGACACTCTTTAACTGCTGTGGTTCTCAGCGTCCCATTCTATATTGGACGTGAAAGACTGCTTAATTTTGCTCAGAGGCCTCTCTATCAGGCTTGAGGTTCTTTTAAATGCTCTAAATCTACAACATGGAACCAATGGCTTTACTTCCCTTCCAAAGCCATGCTAAGGATTTTTACGCCTGAAAAAATCTTTTGTCCTCAGGCAACAGTATTTATATAGTTACTTTTAGTGGCAGCACTCTGTTAATTCAAGAATATATCTAATATGAGTTCAGGCACTCCTGACATACACGCAGGCATATAATGGTAAGTGTACAATAGAAGGTGTAATAATTATGGTCTTCAACAAAATTGCAAATGAATAAGAATATGGCTAATCATTTAAGGATTCATAAAAGGTAAAACAAAATTGATATCTATGCTTGTGGCAAACGCCGGTCATTTACATGACAGATGCCATGCATAATCACTACACTTTGCAAATGGAGTGCAAGTTAATGTACTATAAAACAAACCTTATGGTGGATAGTGCAATGGTTCCTGTGGCAGATGAAAGTTTGGAAATTTATATTAATTTGATTTTATTAAGTGGAGTTATAAAAGGTTAGACTATTATATGCTCTGTGTCCTAATGCTTTTAATAAATGTTTATTTAAGTGATTCTTTATATGCTTTCCTTAATACTTTTCCAAACTGTTTGTCATCCTTAGTGAAAGAATCTTATATAATATAGGGTGGGCCGAAAGTTTCTCACCCCCCCAAACATTTCAGTATGCCATTTGCTTTGCTTCTCAGTTTTAAATTCAATTGCCTTTTGGTGCCCAATATACTTCTCGTAAGACAACAATGTGTATTGTATTGATTCCAGTTATTGTTACATTGTTTCTGCAGAGTGAGTGTGACCTTTAGATGTGCTAGTCATTACGTTCCATACATGTTTTTTCTTACTCTCCGAGGGAAGCTGGTTATTGTGAAGCTTAAAGGTGAGCTAAAGAATGAAATTTCAGGTGACATTTATCTTCAAGTATCTGTGATCTGCATTCAGTTAAGAAATGTTTACAGAGCTGTTTGCACATCACAGCATGGGTTAAAATAAACCATAAATTTCTCACCCGGGTGAGAAACTTTCGGACCCTTAAGAGTTCTTTTGTCTTTATTATTGTTAATTAATTTATCAACGGGTATAGAGTCTTAAATAATTTTTTTCTGTTTTCAACAGATGTTTCCTACCACAAGGAAATATTTATGCACAAAAATTCAAGTTCTTAGTGCACAAGGGGTGTCAATATATAAATTACACGACGTCTGAAGATTGACAGAAAAGAGGAGGGTGATGTAGAGGATGAAAAACGAAGTGGTAGACCATCTAAAGTTACTCCAAATACAAAAAGAAGGATCAGAGGGATCTGTAAGGATAAAGTTGCGGGCATATGAAGTGTTGTCAAGAAACTGAATTCCAATACAGTGGGAAGAAAATTGGGGTCACAACAGTGAGGTGCTATGTAAAGTCCCTTGATTGGGATAAAACTGCATATAAGGAACCAGTCAAGCCTTTGCTCAGTGAAAAAAATGTCAATGATCGAATAAAATTTTGTGAAAGATTAATCTGGGAAGGTTTTGTTGACGACACTCCAGAAGGACATGTAAAAAGGGCACATATCCTTTTTACATGTGAAAGCCCAATTGAACTCAACCCCAAACCAAACAGACAAAATTGTAGGATCCTTACGAATGATCCTTCCAGTATTTCACCAGCCTTGTTCCAAAATTTTCCCTGAAAATCATGGTCGCAGGTGGCATATCAGGGTGTGGGGAAAACAAGAGTTGCATATTGTCCTACAAAATCAGACTGTCAATTTTACCAATATTCAAGAAAGCTATGGATGACCCCTCCCAGTTTCCCAAGGGTAATATGGGTGTTTTGATGCTGGATGGAGCAACAGCTCATACTGCGAAGACAACCATGAAGGTGGTAAAGGAACACTTCAACGTTTGGACTGACTGGCAAGGAAATTCGCCCAATCACAATGTCATTGAGAACTTGTGGGTCTAACTTCAAGATACTGTTTTTAGACAACCCAGACCATGAAACCGGGATTCAATTAATCACCAGGGTTCAAGAGGAATGGGAAAACATTGACCAGAACACCACCAAGGATTTGGTGGAAAGTTTTGCTCAACGCATTATTGCAAGCCATGCCAACAACGGCAGACATACAAAGTTCTAAATTTGGTGTGTGTTATCAGATACATGACATTTATGATGTTGAAAAAATAAATTGCCCAATTATTATTTAAAGGGTGTTATTTTTAAAGCTGTGGGTGAGAAACTTTCGGTCCACCCTGTAGATGATTAATTTCTATATTCATGTTTTAAATGCTAGGTACACGGAAGCAAATAAGGAGATCGAATAAATGAGGCTTTTAGCAATTAGGTTTTTGCCTGTTTTACATTTGATAATCTTAAGAAACACTTCAAGTATAAAACATTATTCCCTTTTTGAAACCTGTTTGCCATTATCAGTATTACTCCTCAAAGGCCAAAAGCATGCAAAACAAAATTAAGTTGAATTATTGTGGGTTTTCTTATCCATCTGGCACCACCATGGCCAAGAATTTTGGTATGACACTCATCTATAACCAAGATAGCCAAGACTTGAACTCATTAACTGCAGTTTGATTATTAGTAAAGATTTTCGCTATGTACTCCAGTAACCTCTGCAAATCTCTTCATCATTGGTTCCTCATCCACGTCCCCACAATTGTCATTCAGTATAATCAACAAAAAAAAAAAAAAAAAAAAAATGTATAACTTGGTATGGAGCACTATTTCCTCTGCTTCCTTCATGGGATACTCCAATGTCAGATATCAAACCAAATTGGCATTAGAAGCACAACCATGCTTATCCATCCTTGCTTATTTACATCAGTGTGCAAATATAATGATAATATAATTTTATTATATTGGTGATATTAAAACATTTTTTTCTTATTGAGGGAAGCAGCTGAAAAATTCAAAGCAATAGATGGACTTGAACATGGTTCTCCCGCTTCTGGTAGGACATTAAATTCTCCAACTAACTAGGCTTTTACCTGGTTAACCAACCATTTCACTTCAGAGATTATACCTTAATGACGACTTACTATTGTAAGTACTTAGTATCCGTGTACAGGTTGTGCACAAGTTCTTGACGAATGACATTTTTAAATGAGAGGTTAGATGCAAGTCACTTACCTTTACTGGAGCACTGGTACATGAAAGCAGGAATGACAGTAAGATGCTATCTATTGATCCCTCCATATTATTTTCCTGCCATGAATTCTCCATATTGCCAAAGATTTTCTTACTCCTTAATTTTACTAAATTGCTTTTTAACTATTTCTATCACACTAAACAATCATTGCAAAGCAAATATTACACTTCCAATGATGTCGGTCACATGTATTCACTCACAACCTCGGTTACTGCTTATACTACACTTTGGACCTAATTTTCTTGTATTTCTTCTATTCCCGACATTTCTCCCTCATCTTCTGAATTGCTGTCATTTTCATTAATAACTAAGCATTCCTCATTAAAACACTTGCAATGGCATAAACCCGTAATGCAAAACACTTTGCTGTCAACTGTACACTATGTATTCTCAAAACATAATCATACGTAAGCAGAGCTGTTTGTTATTGTAACAAACTATTTTTTGCCTGTTTATCAAAAGTAGGCTTGCTCACTGTATTTTTGCTAAAGGTCATTTGTCTAGAAGGAAAGAGCAGCCTGTAATGTTAACATTTCAGGTTTTTACTCAACCAACTGGTATGAATCACTTCAGGGAGAATGGTAACTTAGATAATATCTAAGTACTTAGTATCTCGGTAATGCTAACATTTTGCTTGTTCCAAAATAACTAAAAAAATTATTGATAATACAAATATTAAAAGCAAAAAAATAAAACAATTTAATGTAACATCCCCTATTCTCTTAAGTGGGACATACTGGTTGGTTAACTGAGTAAAAACCTGAATTTAATGTCCTACCAGGCATGCTGTCTTAGTAGTTCAATGGTTACAGCAATTGCAAAAAGAGTGGGAGAACATGTTCATATTACAGCTATGGCATTGAAATTTTCAGCTGGTTTTAACAACCCATATCAACTTTCCATGGTATATGGCATTTATGTGAAGAGAAGGGAAACATATAAGGACTAAATTTGGGAAAAAGGAGCTTGGGTTAATGTTTTGCACTCCGAAATAAACATGAATTTACTTTTAATTGTCAAAAGAAAGCAACTAAATTTATTTAAAGCATATAGTTTTGCAATTAATACTTATGTCTATTAAACATTATTTGCTTTTACATTTCCATTCCATTCTGTTAACAAGGGGTTCGTAAATATATTTTAATGCCAACAGCTTAAACTTTAATAGCATCTGGAATAGATCATTTATTAGGATAAAAAGAAATGCATAGCTCCATTTCAGTACGTGAGATCAATGTACTTACTACCTGAACAGCCTTTAATTTATTTTTTGTTTTGTCTCTAGTACGTATTTACTCACTCAAAATTTGTAAGAAGTACATAGCACACTCCAAAAGTAAGATACCTAACCAAATATTCAAATTATAGGATTCTTACTTTGTCCTAATTGGTTTTCATACATTCACAGCTCTGCTATTGCTTCTAACACATTATGCACTTCCAAGGACGCACTAGAGCCAACAACATCTTCATAAGCATCATGGAATGGGTGCATCTGCAGTAAAATGAAAAAAAGAAAAGACAAAGATACTCCAATGTGTAAAAATCACAACAAGACTTATTATCATTTAATAGTTATCCTACAAACTATTAAGCAGGGTGATGGGTGTTTTTGTGTTATTTTGAGTTATTACTAATTTTGGTTTAAAATATATGCATTTTTAAAAATCTATCTTGTCATACAGTTTTTTAATAAAATGAATAAAATGTGTTGGCAATATCATATAAGCATATAGATTTTTGATACCTACATTACAAAGTGAGAAAAAAAAAAATCCATTTTAAAGGCAAGGTTTTACTGTTTCTGCACACATTTTATTTCTTATTTCATAAAGTAATGCTATAACAAAAATACCATACTTAGTTTTGTTAACAATAGTTTTTAGAAGATGCAGTAAAATTTTCAGCTAGCTAGCATATATTTTGTGGTGTGCAAGTTTTGAAAGTGTAGAAATATTGTAAAGATTGAAGTCTAGAAAAATGGCTTTTATAGTTTGCATGAAATTTACACAGGAAATTTCACTTGCAGGTCTTTTTTAAGTGTGCAGCTTTATAGGTGGTTCCTTCCCTTCCCCTAGCAACTTCCAGGATTTAACTGCAAACCATGATGGCAAAATTCCCTTTAGAGAAAGAAGTGATTTTTACATTTTCAATCACGATAAATACTTACAAGAAATTGTTACAACTGTTTAAACTTACAGCTATTTTATCAATTTAATTGAACAATGGTTATTCCCAACACTCATAAAGAATTAGAACACAATATTTTTTTATTTTTGGTGCTAGAGCAGCAACATACAGTTTGTTACAGCATGAACCTCACAATAAGAATGAAGTAAACTTATAATTTAGCTTTAAATATATACAGTGCTCTGACCCATAAGAACAGAACTCTCGCTCTTATGTGCCCTCCCCATGTCTTCTATTCTAAATGACAATTAACCTCTTTTGCTAATCTTAAATAAAAATTACCATAATTTATGAAACCCAGTCCAAAATTACATCCAATCAGGCCTTTATTGCACTATCTGGTGTCATTGATTAATTTGCTGCCTTTTCTTAGCCATTCCAAACTGCTTCTTCTTCTTTTTTTTTTTTTTTTTTTTTTAGCTTAACGTCCTTTAACCTAGTTGGTCATATTGGACAATGAAGGAAATTGATGAAATGATGCTCAAATGTTCTCGGGGTCCATGGAGCTTAAAGTTACTCGACATTCGCCTTCTCAGGATAAGGGAAAACCCCGAAAAAAAACCTTATCTGGGTAACTCTTCCTTAGCGAGATTCGAACTCACGACCTTTTGAACATGAGGCAGACACGCTACCACCACACTACCCAGGCAGGCTAAACTGCTTCTTTTGTTCTCATGTAGACATCTAAATCGCTTTTCATCCCCAGGTCCCCCTGTTTGAACTGTTAGGTAAAGTTTTAGCTGCACACTGTGATTCCAAAATTTGTCTGTCAATATCATGTCCTCTTTGAATTTCATTCATTATGTCTCATGTCCCCCCCATGTCGCCAAACGTACCCCAATCCAATTTCTTTTAAGCCCTTGTACAATTTTCTTGCCTAACATGTATCTCACCCCTCCTGTTCTTGCTACCTAAAACATACTGCATGTATAAGTGCCTGATATCCACATTCTATGTGTAACCAGTTTTTTACTGCCCTTATTTTTATGTGTATGATTTCATTTATAAGCTAAATTATTTAAGAACCCTATAGAATGTATTTTGAAAATGCTTCTAGATTTGGTTCAATTTTTCAATACTTTCCAACCTCCAAATTTTTCCCCATCTAGGCCTAACAACAGCTCAATATACTATCTCCATTGTTCTCAATGGTATGTCAGGAACTTTCATAGAAGACTTGAATGGCATATTTTTTATATGAATTTAAGTTTTGTGATGTCTATGTGCTCCCTATATTCTAATGGGATATCCACTTATGTAAATACTTCAAACATTCTCCAGTGTCAGCCTTGAGTATGTCCAAATCTCCTTGCTGCTATAATGTTAACCCTTTTGTTTTCATTGCCATCCCCCATTCCGGTGTGTAAACTATTTGCTTTACGAAACAAAGCTCTATATGTAGCTAAGAAAACACTTGTTTTTGCAGTCATGTTTCCAACTAGATGTGGAAATTATACAGAGCTGCAGTAAAGTTGATATGACATGCTCTAAGAGTTATTTCTTGATAAAATTTAAGTCTATTCATTTGGTAGGTTTCTTTAAAAACCTTGTAAAAGATACAATGATTCACTCAAAATTTTTCTCCAGTACTGAACTGCATTAAATATTTACTGTACCTGAATGTGGAATAGGGCCATGGATATCTCTCTCTGGAGTGCTATTACCACTGCAAGCTGTTGCCCTCTGTTGATCTGTTGAAAGACGAGTTGGTACATGATCTAGCCCTTGTTCTCTGTCCTGCTCAACCTCCCATTCCTCCTCCACCTGTAAACAGTTTTAACATCCAGGTGTAAATCAATAACACCACAATACTAAATAAAATGTTAGGCAGGAAACCAATGAGCAATGATCTATGAATCTAATTACTGGGTTATATACTAAACAATATATAATATCTATAGCCTATTAACCACTATTTATTATCTGTTTATTTAATGGTCTTTTGTATATTTATTATCTTTCTTTCATAATATATATATTTAATTTGCTTAATTATGCATAACTTAACTTCATTAAATTAAAAAAATAAAACTGTTATTCACTCTTTTATAAAGTAATAAGTGTTATGGACGTTTTGTCAAAAATTGCATACTATATACGTAGTGATACAGAAGGTATTATATTCCATCCAAAAATTTGATACTAAGATATCACTAGAAAAACATTTTTGAGCCCCCCCTCCCAAAAAATGTATATGTGCCCCTGGACTGCTCAAAAATAAAAACATAGTTAAATAAGAAATTTGGTATATCAAACAAAAACAAGTATTTCAGGCAGTGGAGCACCATAATTTAAATGAACTGAGTCACATTTTTTTACACCTTTTGCTCCAACTTTGCCTTCATTTGGGAGGGCCAGTTTCAGGGTACCTTAACCCTATCTTTAGTTCCGGGGTTGACTGACGCTACATACAACAGGTGGTTGTGTGCAGCCTGGTGTTGTGCTACCCTCTACTATTGTCAACAGGATGATGTCATCAGCAGGGCAGACCTCAAAATTCAAAAGGTTCTTCTTTGGTGATAAAGATGTTTTCCCAAATTTGCAGTTCCAAAGGTTTCTTTATACATTTAATCAACTCTATTTCTTCTTTTATGTTATGATTTTCAGGCCAAAAATAATGTACTACTGCAGACTTGTCTACGTGCTTGTACCTAATGCTTCTCAAGTGTTCTTTCATCCTAGTTTCCAAATTTTGTTTAGATTTTCTAATATAAATCTTATTGTAGTCTCGGCAGCTCATTTTATAAATCGCTGATTTTTAGTATTCCGTGAGGTGCCTTTCAAAGAGCGAAATCAGTGAAATTTTGCAAATTTACTTTTCATGCAAAAGTGTTCTGGAAATTCAAAAGGATTTTCAAAGACTTTAACATAAAACTGGCCCCTCAAAATAGATATAATATCTGGAACTTATTGAACCACCCTTTATTTCTCTTCTACTTAATCTAAGAACTAATACAGCCATTTCTGTTAATGTTATCTTGATTATCACACTGTAGATAAAGAATTAATCTTTTGTAGCAATAGTTTGTAGAGAGAGAAATGCAAATGAAACATATCAGATTATTTTTGTAATGCTATGCAGACTATTATTAGATCTCTCCATAAAAAGCCCTTTACGAATAAATTTGATTGCCTTAATACATTTATAATTAAGCACCATACTGATAGTGGGTTATTCCCATGGGCTGTAATCATATCTTGTTAATACCTCAGTCTTGCATTCTCCAGCTGCAAGGTCCAGCATATTGCTGTAGTTTCCATCTGCTTGAACATATTCACTCTAAAAAAATAAAAAATAAATACCATTAGCCTATAAGCAATGAAAGCAATTTATAGTTGTTACTGTTTAGTTTTATGATTAGGTTTATTAGTTTGAGGATTTATTCAAAATTTTTTCAAAAATATGTGAAAGAATCTGAAAATTCAACTATGTTGAGGCACTGCAGCTGTATTCAGGACTTATACAATGAAGCTATTTGTTATAACTATGGGAAGTAATTTCTATGCCTAATGCTGCAGCTAATATGCAAGATTCTTTTGTATTAATTCTCTCTCTCATTCTCTACCATTGGTAAAATTATTATTTGTTTAAACTGCTGCTTATAACCTTCCAACTTACTGTTATTTTTACTTTCTTTACTTAGTACATAATTAGAGAAGGTGTTGCATTCAACCCAAAAATTCAATACCAAGGTTTCACCAGAAATACATGTTTTAGGGTTCCCTGTATCATAAAAAAAACATATTTACAAAAAGGTACATGTCTGTGTGTGAACACGATAACTCAAAGATGCAAAAATGTAATGACGTTTGTAAAATAACAAACTTGGTATTTAAGTTTAATATCCTCCAAGGATGCAACACAAAGATTTTGAGGAAAATCCCCTTACCCCAAACTACCTATTACATTGAAAACTTTAAAAACTATTGATTTTAGGAAAATAGCTCTAATGATTTTGATTAAAATACCATATACTAAAGATATTTACATGAAAAATAAATTGTATATCTTGAATTTTCTGAGAATAGCCTCTAAAGATCTCTTTATTCTGCATGATTTTTGCATGACTGGTAAACCGTAAGAGATAGAAAAAATTACTAAACAAAAAATGCAGATCTCATTAAAACTCACAGTTTATGTTATGTACATTTTTTTCGTGGAGTTGGCAATTTCCGAGTTACTCTTTATTATTGGTTTCAGTTTTAAAGTACAACCTTTTCTCACAAGAGAATTTGACTTTCTGGCTATGTGAAGAATGAATTTCAATCGTATAGCAACCTGCTTTTAAAACCTTTGACGTTGCTTTAGCCTAGTATATTGTCTCATTTTCCTTCCACTTACAAAGAAGAGGGTAATAGGACCATTTCTGCTAAGTTTATCTTGATTAGCATGAAGTAGATAGAAGAATAAGCTTTTTAAGAATAATTTGTTTCAGGATATAAAGTTATGCAAAGGAATATATCAGATATATATATATATATATATATATATTTTTACCATTAGCAGTATGTATTACTATTGGTTAAGGACCAAGACAACTTAAAGATTAGGGGAATTTTTATGAAGAGTTAGGATGAAATTGACACAGCAAATGGATAAAGTTTAATTAACAAGATCACACTGCGAATGAATTTTAATGTATAGATAATATAGCGAATAACTGTGCATGTTAAATCTAAGATGACACAAGAGATGGCCAAAATCACAGGAGAAAGCCACTATTTTATTGAACTTAGCATTGAAATAAATAATAATAATAATAATAATATACAGGTACTAGAAGTTATAAAGGATATAAACTGACTGCCTTTTATATTTTTTCTCTAGCATGCAATTTCACCAGAAATAGATATTTTGAGGCACCTGAATAAAAAAAAGGCATTTTTTGAAAAATTCTGTGGACAGCAGAGGACTTTCTTTAAAATCTGTGTGCGAAATCATCTGAGTCAAATATATACTTATACACAGTACTGCCATAAATTCTGTCAGTACTTTCAATGCATGTACTATACTACTAAATAAAACTATGCAAATCCATTGATAAACATATGTTCTGAAAGAACACAAAAAATGCTACAAAATCAACATACTCTCATTCAAAATGATTGCCATGTGTGGCAATACAGTGGGGAAGACATTGAGGCCACTCATCAACAGTTGCACAAATTGATTCTAGTGAAATTTTCTTGACAACTGGCATGATTGATTTTTAGCATCTCAATATTGTGGTGCCTATATTGACATGCTATTGCCTCAAGCTTCTACCACTGAGAATAATCCAATGGACTGAAGTCTGGACTTCTGCTAGGGTCAGTCAGCAGCAGTGATTAATCAAGGGATATTGGTTGCCAACCACTAATGTGTGGTTTTTGCTCTCCCCATATGTCATTGGGATCAAATCTGGCATATCCCCTTTAATTTTTCAATAAGCAAATGCCTTGTGTATCCCTTATATACACTAACATGTAAATCATCCTTTGTGAAAACATGTTCATTTCATGAGACAAACTTGTTTTTGTTTAAGCAACGGATTGTGTTGAATCCTTGCAAGAACAGCATTCACAACTTCTTTTGTGCATACACACCTTGGATGGCCAGATCTAAAGCAATCAACGGTTGCACCTGTTTCTTTAAACCATGCTATTTCTGAAATACAAGTCATTCAATGCTGCCAAAAGGTTTCAGTGTTGAAAAAATTTCCTTAGCTCACTTTCCATAATGAAATAACTCCAATACATCAATAAAATTTTTGTATACTCCCTACTCCATCTTTCTCTCTTGCCTGCTACTTCTACACTGCAAGTTGGTTACTTGCGGAGTAGTATAGGCGACCTTGTGGATGACAATAAAACAGCATTGCCATGTTTTTTCTTTCACAATTTCCATACTACAGTGCGTTTAAATTTGACTGACAGATCTTATGATAGTATTATGTATAATATACATGTCTGAACTTCCCTTTTTGAGTTTATGTTCACAGTTGTACAGACCTTTTTAAAAATATTTGTTGGTTTTGGGACCATCAAATGTGTATTACCAAAACAAAATTTTGATTAGAGTACAATGTTAATCTGACACAAATAAGTTGTGGTAGGGAAAGCATAAGCAACAATTTTATTTGAATGTATTTTAATAAGAATAAACAAGTGCAGTGCTATGAGCATTACAATCTCAAAATCAAAACAAAAAGATAATCTTTTACATCCTTTGTCAAAAAAATAAAAATAACATTTTGATGATTACCCTACCAATTCAGTTGTCTGTTGAACAGCAGAATGCTCCTGTTGTATGAATCGCCCATACCCTCCTATCCCTTCTGCACATATACTCTTTCAAGGACAGGTCCCTGAGTAACTTCAATCTGCACTACACTGCATTCAGTTAATGATACCTATCTCCTAAAATTTTGCAAATGTATAAAATTCAATGAAAATGAAGAAGACTTCTATAGGCTATTCCCAGAAAGGTCAAATTTTACATTTTATCCATTAATTCCAATGTCTCACACATTCATTCCTATCAAAACTGCATTTCTGAGAAAGTTAACAACATATAAAGTGATGTTTCAGATGGGAGGATTTTTCAAAAATGCTTGTTCAATATCTTAATATTAAATTTGGCATTTTTATTATGTTTAATAAGACATCTCCAAAACAAGTATTGTTGGTGAAATATAAATGCTTCCTATTCCTTAGCTACATACAAGTCCATGGAAAAGTATCAATGGTTCTGGTCCCCCATAGTGTTTTTCTTTATTTAATGTTGTAGAAACTTGTTATCATGTGTTCCATACCAACCCTGTGTGAGCCAATATCTTAATGGTTTGAATTCAATCCGACACACTCCATTATGAACAAAGGTCAGGTAATGGTGAGTGGCAAAAGCGGAGGAGTATAGAAGCATTTTATCTGAGTGGCTGTAAGACATATTTTGTAACAACAGTCAACACCAACCCCTGGATGAGTCCATCTCATATTGGTAAGGCTGGCATTTACACATTAACCTATGAATACAGGCTAATTTCAAACTCAGGACAAAAGAAATGGAGATTAAGATGGAGGTAAGAGTCAGGTAAGGGGTGGAGGTGTGGCAGAGGTGAATCATACTTCCCTACCAACATAAATCGTTGCACATTGTTTCAGCATGATTCCATAGTAGCCATCAACAACTTCTAAGGATTAAATGTCTTATCAGTGCAACCATTTTTCTTCTGCTATTCTTTTAATTTCTTTATAATATAGCATCCAATGACTTCCAAAGCTTGTTCTAAGGTTCTCTTTGTAGGTTTCCTTTTAGCTATCATCCCTAGTATTTTTTCTTCAAAACTGTTCTGTAGAAATTTTTATGCTGTAATATATGTGCAAAATATGCTATTTTCTTTATATTAATTGCTAATACTAAACCTCTATTTTCATATACTTCGTTAAATATTTCTATACTTTATTTTTATTTTTCTTATTAATGTAAAAAGAAGCTAGTAACAGTGAAGCAACACAAATATTAATATAACAATTAATAGTTCCAACAAATCTTCACGTATCTTTTGGAATCCTAGTCCAAGGATTCCAAAAGATAAGTGAAGATTTGTTGCAACTATTAATTGTTATATTAATATTTTATTTTTCTATTTAACTATCATTCTTTCTCCATTAACATACATGACAGGGAAAGTAAAAATCTGAAGTGTTCCATTCACATGATTTTCTCTACCTTTCTGCAAACAAAACTATTCTTATAAAAGATTAATTTTCAACTACATCCTGCAAATCAAGATAAAAATGATCAGAAATGGTCTTTTTACTTGCTTATAAGGGAATACATTACGCTAAAGGACAGACTATTAAAAGCTGTTGGTATGTGATACAATTGAAATTTGATTCTCTTTACATGGCCAAAAGTAAAACAAGAGAGATGAAATGAATGCTTACTTTTGTTTGAGAAGTTTAAATATTTTAAAAAATTGAAACAAATAACAAGAAATATCTTAGAGATGGCTAACTCTATAACTCTAAACAAAAATATAAATGACATAAATTGTGTATTTTATCAAGATCTACATTTATGTCTAGTAAGCTTCTTTTCTATCTCTTATGGTTTACCAGTTATACAAAAGTGATTCGGAATAAAGAGGTCTTCAGAGCCTATTCCCTGAAAATTAAAAATATACATTTATTTTCCATGAAAATATCTGAAACATATGGTATTTTAATCAAAATTATTAGAGCCATTTTTTGATGAAATAAAATTTTCGAAAAATGTTCCATGTAAAGGGTAGTTTTGGGTGGGGGTATTTCTTGAAAATCTTTGTGTCTCATCCTTGAAAGATGCGCTGAACTTTAAGAGTTTGGTATGTAACTGACTGTTTTTGATTACGCTGTTCTGGTGCAAATACACCTTTTACTAAAAATGTACTTTTTGGACTCAGGGGACTAAAAGATTTACTTCCAATGAAATATTGGTATCAAATTTTTAGGTGGAATGCAATACTTTCTCTACCTATGTATAATATAAACAGCAGAGAAAGTAAAAATATCTTCAGCAATGAAATGGAAAGCTGGAATCTTACTTACCTCTGCTATTTTAGAAGCACCATTATTCTCATGAAGAGCACAAGCAGTTCCTTCTGCAGGACTGCCCTGAGCTTCAACATGACTGCCAGTAGGAATATCCAATCCTAGAGCAGCTGCACTCTCTGCTTCTACATCTGCACCACTCTCCTCATGGCGAGACTGGTCAGCTTCTGCAAGATCTCCATTATAAGCTTCTGTCCCTAGATTCACTTCTTGAGAACCATGATAATTCTGAAACAAAACCATAAACATTCCATGTAGATACACATAATACATAAGGAGAACATTTTATGCTGTATTTTAGAAACAGTTTATTGGATTTGTTATGCATTTTTGGGTGGAATGTGAATCTATGTATTTTCTGTGAGCTAACCAAATTGGCTCACTGCCATAGAATACACATCCACATAAAACTTACTTGATCACCCGCTAAAGAGCATTATACCACATTGATTCTGAAGACTGTCATGAAATATACATAAAACTGAGAGAAATCTACAAACATACCAAAGAAACAACTAAATCAGTTAAAACTTAAGCAAATAGATAAATATGCAATGGCTCACCATTTTTGCTCCTGAGAACACAACATTAAATGGAAAATAAAGCATTTGACAAAAGCCATAATACTATCAACACACAATATGGAGAAGAGAGAAAAGAGAAAAAACATCTCTAAAAATGCACAAAGAGTAATGAATTTTGAAACTAATAAAGGAATAAAAAACTAATTTCAAATAAAATATAAATGTATTTAAATCAGAACTAAGAAAAAGTACACATTAATATTCCTAAAATAAAATTATTGAATATTCACTTAAGTCTTTACGTAACAATTTTTTATTAAAAATATATAATCATAGTACCAATTTTAAATTAAGAGAGGAAAGTTCAATATAATTTTGAATCAATAGATGACATAGTAAAGTTCGCCATTAGGAAACTATGGTAGTAAAAGTGACACTAAAATAGGGAATTCCCTTCTAGACACTAGTGGACATACAGCTGAGGATGGAGATAGACTTCTTTGAATAAGAATTTCATCTATACACTATACATTTTTAAAGTGTAATGTAAATCAATTCAGTGATTGTTGATGTAATGTAAAACTTGAGCTATTGGAAAAACTTTTGACCCATTTTCCAGAACCTGATTTAGGTATTTAGCATATAAGAAGAAAAAACACAAAACTTAATTTTTTAAAACAGCTTGCACATGGTTTTGCATAAATTTAATCAAAGTGGGACAATGCAAAGATAGACATGACAGTTAAAGTGGTTTTCGATTAGCAAAAGGTCGGGGGTATACTGAGCAGAACAGGTAACATCCACTAAAATCCACCTCAACCAGATGTTTAGCTTGTACAACAAACTTTTGAATTCAATTCTAGTTCATCCAATCAGGAATGAAAACCACAAGATGAGATTTTCATTAAGATACATTAAGAGATCAATAATTGTAACAAATATGCAGAGGTAATGGATAATGCTGTGGAAATAAAAGCAGATGGAGGATTAGGAAAGGGAGGACATATCCTTATTATCTCTCTCTGCCCTATCATCAATTGCTGTACCCATTATTCAAAAAAAAAAATTGTAACATCACTTTTCCCTGTGAAAAGAAAGTTATTTTACTATTGGAAGCTTTATAATTGCGCAAAAATTGTTTAAAATATACCTATTACTGCTGCATGTTTGTGTTCTATTTGATGTAATTACCAGTTAGAATTATATTTTCAATATAATTCTAACCTTTTTCCTTCCCTTAAAATTTTTAGGTTTAGAAAGGGTATATAGATTGGAAAACCTACTATGTAGTGAGACATCTAGGGATGCAAACGCAGTGTCTGGTCTGGTATGACTGTGTGCAAATGAAATGGCCTGTTATTCTATGGACGCTTTTTAACTGCTTTGGTTCCAGTGTCCCATTTTATATTGGGCGTGAAAGATCGTTTAATTTTGCTCAGAGGCCTCTCTTATCAGGCTTGAGATTCTTTTACGTGCCATAAATCTATGACACGGGACCCACAGCTTTACTTCCCTTCCATCGTCCTCCGCCGGGTTTGAACCCGCGACCTTGGGTATATGAAGTTAGCATGGTAATCATTACACCACGGAGGGCAACATGATTGTGTGCATATGCAGGTGCCTGCACATGGAGAGAACAAGCCAGTTGTGTGTTCCATCCAATTGAGCGCTGTGTGCGAGGACATCATGGCATTCAGATTGCAAAATTTGACAATTGAGGAGCAGCAAGATTTTATCAGATTTCTGACTGCGGAAGGAGTTACACCTGCCAATATTCCAGCAGTGAGTGAGAAAATGAAGTGCCTGTTTTTGTGAAGGCCTGACATGCCTGAGTGATGACCTGAGACCAGGCCAGGCAAACATGGTACTCATGGCCAAACTTATTGATAAGGTGAATGACAGTGATTGGCATATCACAATGTGAATGTTGGCAGTGATGGTGGAGCCAGCATTGGAACAGTGTTGATGATTGTGCCGACAGATTGGGTTACCAGAAGGTGTGTCACAATGGGTATAAAAAAAGCTAAGTGAACTGCAAAATCAACTGCATATGGGACTAGCAATGCAATACCTGCTCTGGTAAAGCGAAGATCCCACTTTCCTGGAGCGGATCATCACTGGTGATGAAAGCTGGGACCATCACTTCGAGCCAGAGACAAAGCAGGAAAGCATGCAATGGAAGCATGCAACCCCCTAAAAAATTCAAAGTTATTCCTCGGCAGGCAAGGTGATTTGAGGTCACTGTTACTAAATTCTTCCAAACATAAAAAAAAAAAAAAAGAAGAAAAAAAAAAAAAAGATACTCACCTATTTTTCGACTTCCGAGCTCTCTTACTCATTGAATTTTCGAGCATGGAGAAATCTTTGACAGTGACATGTATTGTGAGATATTCCAACCACCTATGTAAGTCCATCAAGAGCAAATGAGCTAAGCTGCTCACGGAGGGAGAGATTCTGCTCCATGATAACACATATCTACACGATCTACATGTCTCTAGGGTCACACAAAGTGTACTGGGCAAGTTCAAGTGGGAACAGCTAGAGCATCCACCCAATGGCTTAGATATGTCACCCTGGTCTACTAAAAATATCTCTAAGGAAAGTGCTACAACTTGGATGACAAACTAAAACACATAGTGGAGAAGTGGCTCTTGTCACAGCCACAGGTATTCTGGGAACCGGAATCCTTCAGTTTGTGAAACAGTCGGATAATTGTGCTCAGTCCTCTGTGATTACTTTTGATTAAAGACTTCAATTATACCCACAGTATCGTTTCATACCTTTTCATTTGAACAACCCTATTTTAATCATAACTGTTAGTCATTTTTGAAAAATAATGGACATTTTTCCATCTAAAGGATAGTTTGTAAAAATATGTGTTTCTTTCTTTCAAGATACTGCACACCTCAAAACATGTATTTTTACTTATATTTCTGTACAACATATTTGGGTGGAATGCAATACTTTTTCTATTACTATAGGGAGCAGTAGAAAAAATAAAATGATCATGGACAATGGATTTCAAAAAGAAGTTGTGATGACGAATTCAACGGATTAGAAGAAGAAGAAAACAAGTCTCATATGTAATTCTAAGAAATTGCATATCCAAAAACTTACAACATTCCCCATCTTTGCAGATTATAATACTGTTTTGGCTCCAGTAACTAAATACAGCATGAAAAATCTGATGTGTTTCATTCACACTAATTTCTCTACATCTTTGTAATAAATTATTGTAAAAAGCTTATTCTGCTATCTATTTCATGCTAATTGAGATAAACATTAGCAGAAATTGTCTTATTACTCATGGGTAGAAGGGAAGTGAGGGAATACATTAAGCTGAAGCAATAGTCAAATCTTTTAGTTGCCATATGGTTGAATCTGTCGCCCTCCATGGTGTAATGGTTACCATGCTAACTTCATATACCCAAGGTTGCAGGTTCAAACCCGACAGAGGGTGATGGATTTTTTCGGGCGTAAAAATCCTTAGCATGGCTTCCTTCGGAAGGGAAGTAAAGCCATTGGTCCTGTGTCATAGATTTACAGCACGTAAAAGAACCTCAAGCCTGATAGAGAGGCCTCTGAGCTAAATTAATTGGTCTTTCACGCCCAGCATAGAATGGGACGCTGAGAACCACAGCAGTTAAAGAGCATCCATAAATAAAACGCCATTTCCATCTTATGGTTGAATCTGTCTTTCCATTGCCAGGAGATGACAAATTGTGCAATAAGTATTTCTCTCTCTCTCTTACGGTTTACTAGTTATGCAAAATTTGCAAAAATTCATCCAAAATGAAGAGGTCTTCAAAGGCTGATCCCAGAAAATTTAGGGTATATTTTTAATTGTCATGTAAGTATCTTTCATATAAGGTATTTTAATCAAAATTATTAGGCCATTTTGGAGAAAATCAACATTTTTAAAATTTTTTCCATGTAAAGGGTAGTTTGGAGTGGGGGGGATTTTCTTCAAAATCTTTGTGGTGCTCCTTGGAAGATACTTAACTTAAATACCAAGTTTGGTATTTTACAGACATTTCATTTTTAAGTTATCATGTTCACAGACAAACGGACAGACATTTTTTTGGTAGTGTTTAACGCCCGCTTTAACTACTTATGGCACCGCAGACTGTAACACTGATGATACATGAATGATGATGGAGCACCGGTGGTGGAATGAGATGGCAGGGGAAACCAGAGTACCTGGAGGAAACCCGCCCCAGCACTGCTTTGTCCACCACTCGGCCATGGTGCAGCCCCCATGGACAGACAGACCTATTTCTAAAAAATGCTTTTTGTAGATGCATGGGACTGTAAAATATGTATTTCCAGTGAAATCTTGGTATCAAATTTTTGGGTGGAGAACAATACCTTCTCTACCTATGTACCATGTACTAAGTAGAGAAAATAAAAATGTCTAAGTTCTAAGAAAATTGGTGAAGTAATTGATAAACAGAAATACAGTCTATAAAACAATTGTGCAAACTGCAACTGATTGGTAACACTGACAAGATATATTTGTAGAGTGTCTCATTGATATTGAAATAGAATTAATTATGATGGAAGCATCAGGTACAATCAATACTTACTGTACCAATTTAGCTACCCATAGCAGTAATTATACATGTTAGTGAGCCTTACTTACATACATTGGTATAATAATGAAGAGGACAGCAAACACAGGTATAACAACATGCACATTGGATAAATGATGAAGTTGTGCAGTTGGGTGTTGAGCAACTTGAATCTTCTGTATTACAAGTAACAATGTGCATATTGTCATTTACATTACTGTTTAACAGATTTCTAAACCAACACCCACATACTTAATGGGTACGTACAGCTAAATGGAATAGAATACTCATTATTTTATACCTGTGTTTCCTGTCCTATTCATTATTATACCACTATCGATAAGGTTCACCAACATAAACAATTACCGCTATGGACAAAAATTGGTACAATAAGTATTGATTACACCTGATATTCCATCGTAATTAATTTTATTTCAATGTCGGTGAGACACTCCTCAAATGTACCTTGTAAGAGAAATTTAGATACAAGATGAATAGAATATCTAATAAACTTAAAATTCAATGAAACAAAAATGGAAATATGTTAATGATTGAAATGAATAATGCTACTGAGCTGAACATTTGACAGAAAAATTACAGAAAGAAGTAAGAATTTTAACATCTCAGGAGATATTCAATTTTGCAAAGGGTTAATCTGAACCTATTTTCAAACATTCAAGTTCCTAAAATCAACAGCAGAGCTACCAAAGAGTGCTTTGGATCTGGCGGTTGTTGTTAGATCTAGCTATCTTTCTTTTTTTGTGCTAATAATGTGCTGTCAATTGCAATAACAGTGCCATCAATATGCCTAGATTTTGTCTCATAAGAGTTTCTTTTTTACATGCTAGTAAATCTGCTGATATGGGGCTGTATCACTTGAGCACATTTAAAAATCATCAGTCTGGACTGGGTTTAAAATCATGAACTCAAGAACACCCACACCAATTTGATGTTAGATGGTGACATGGGTAACAGTCACTGAAATATGACATACAAGTTAATAGAGCTAAGAGGAAGAAGTGAAGTGTTGTTAAACTCAATTTTAAATTCA